>APFE030115063.1:21178-63246 GCA_000404065.3 Pinus taeda | reverse complement strand
AGCATCACTCTCACATTAAAAACAATTCTAAGTCAAAGTAATTAAATTAATTAAAATAATGAAATTTAGGATTTAATCATACCCTTCTAGAATGAGTTTGTTCCTCATGGTTAGGAGTCAGTTTAGGCTTAGTTGGTTGAGAGATTCTCTCCAACTAGTTAGGCTCCTAGATTAGTGTGTTGTTGAGATATTTTTTCAACCAAGTTTGTTCAAGATAGATACACTATCTTGATACACCTTCCTCATGTATTTATATGTATCATAAAAATTATTTTAATAATGAAATTCATGAGAATGAGAGACTACAAGAAAGTCTCTCATGCCTTTTCCACCATGTCTGGTTTTTGTATATGTTTGCTATTTATTTTATGAGTGTGAGTGTGTATTATTTATTTATTACTTTTCTTCAGAAGGTGAGTCAACCTTTTGTGAACATCTCTTCGAAGTTATTCATCTCTGTTTTTGTAATAAAGTAGAGTCTGAAGATTTCATTGCTACTCACCCTCGCATTCAAAGGTCATGTTAAGAAATGGTGTCATACATTACCTGTTTCTTCTATCCATTCGATAACTTTGATTGCCAAGAGGTTGTGTAAAATTTTTGATAAGTACAACCACCAAGATCTTTGTAAAAGAATCTGTCATTTAATAATGAAGTCTGATGAATCAATTTAGGAGTTGATCAGTTCCTTCACCTCTGTTGCGAAATTCCAAAAAAAAGTTGAACTCAGATTTATTGGGATAAGAGTTCAAATGCTTGTTTCATGTTTCCCAATATGGCGTACCTCCTCATTTCCCTTCTTCCCCAACTCTTGGGAACCATGAGGAACCTTAGATCGAAGAGGACGAGCCCACCACCCTGTTTATTCCTTGTCCTCCTACTATTTTGATCTCAATGTTGGTGCCCCCTTGTGATAATTGAAAAGGTGAGAAATTTGTGCAACATGTCCCCAACCAATATATTCATCTATATCCCACTTCTATGGAGGAAGTTCCATAATGGCTAAGGAATCCTATAGAGAAGACTCACTCCTCCATTCTTTAAGAGGATGTCGCCATTCATAACTCAAGTCTCGAATATGATCTGCATCACTATCATCCTCCATCATCTACAAGCCATGACTCTTTGTACCATGACTCACGTGATCAATTCACTTCACTAGCTAATTGTTCACATTCTCTTGATTCTCATGTTGTTGGCTCAAATAGTGATCAGACACAAGGAAGTCACATATACAGGAAGACGAACAGAAAGGTGAGGACACTATCAATCTTCCCTCTCTGATTCAAAATTGTGCACATCGAAACAATGAGCTTCCATTCTCAAATGATTCTCAATCTTCTAATCTCGCTGGAACATCCTGTACAATTAATTATTTCGATTAACCCGAATTCTTGGGTATTCATCACTCCCATGCTTCCATATGTCCTGATGAATTCCCAAACACATCATGTGATATTCTATTTTCTCGTGTAGACTCTAACTCGGATCCAGTCAAAGAAGATGTGCATATCAAGATTTCCTCTTCACCTAACTTTCCCATGTGTCCTACCATTCACAACGCATCGACATGCATTAGAGATACTCCACGTTATATTATTTCTTCATCTAATGAGTTATCTCCTCAATTGACATAGAATGATGAGGTGGTCCATGATAAATTTGAAAATAGTGTAATCACGTGGTTTCCTTCCCATCCCTCATCATCTCTTATCTTGCATGAACCCAACTCTTTAAGTCAGCATATTGAAGCTGGCAATTCTAGTGAAACCTGTGACAGAGATGGCTTCCATCCTGAGAGAAATTTTGAAATCAGCAACAACATCCATCCTCATGCCATGAATGATTTGAGTGAAGCCTCAAATTACAATTCTACAATTCTAGAAGGTTCTGGGATTTAGCAAGGAGTCGAGGCACTTCACCATCCATTCATGGTTATGTCAAGACCTCGTGACTTTGGTAAGCCCCCGTAACCACATCAAATCTGGTTTCTCACACACAATTAATCTATCTGCATGGTTGTACCCAATGTGGATTCCCATGTGAAAAATGTTTGCTATTCCAGGAGTGATATTTCAAACTTTCAAAATTTCATGTATGACCAAATCCATGAATATATCACAACACGTTCGCCTTCATGCAAATATCTCATGTTAGACTTAGGTTGGGTATGTTCATCTATCATGAAATCATGGGATTGTGAAGTTGATCATCTCAATGACTCTCTTTTCCCACTATCATACTTATCGAATTTCCCTCTCCATGATCAGCTCCTCAACCTTCTTGCGAACCTTACACTGCAAATCTATCTGTCATATCTATCTCATAGCAAACTTGGTTCCATTATTTGGAGCACTTAGAAGATTGTTCAAATAGAGTTTTATTTGTTCATTGCAAACTGGGAATCTGATGTCTCCATTAGTTCATCTGATCATTTCTTTGTCTTGGGTGACTGTCATTCTGGTTACCATTTTCCCATGAGCACACCTAATGACAGTTGCTTCACACACTTTGATCTTCATTTTTTAGCATCTTTCTCTTTAGATTTTTGTCAAGTAAGTGTGGAACTTCAACCTTTGTTGATGGTTATGGAAGGTCCTCACTGTCTTGGCATGAATCCTGAGAATGATTGAATCAATCTTTCCTTGGTCGATTCCCATTGTGATCCCATCTCTTGAATCAGAAATCCATATTTTCAAATATCATCAGGCTTTCCAAAAAACCATCACAAATTTTGTAATCCAATCGTTGAATGGCTGGAATAATCTTACTTCACAAGCCATGTGCTAGCAAACAAGCTTCAATCCTTCCTCGCACTTGCTAAGAAGCTTGGTGCAGATGACGATGGAACTAAAAGAAGTTTTCGAGGTTTGTTTAGAAACGGTATCCATAAAAAAGATAAGCACATGTGTTGGGTGGTTGTGATGCATATTTATGCCCCCATGTAAGACCTTCATTTCCCTGTGCATCTTGTTCAAGTTTTTGTATTTTCTGTTGCACACTATGTTTTATATGTTTTAATCATTTTTATCTTTGTGGATGCAGGTGGGGAGAAACTACAGTGGCTTCAATTGAAATTTCATTTCACATACCATGATCATTTGGCTGTTAGGATAGGAGTAGGATTAGTTGCATCTTATCATTCCCTTCCTTGCACTCATAATCCATGATGGTTTTCTTATTCTGGTTTTACATCCTCATTTCTTTAGTCCTTTTCTTTCTTCTCTTTTGGTTTTATTTCCGTGTTACGTACTCCTTTCCTCTCATCTTTTTTTTCCCTTTCATGTTGAATTTTCCTTTCATTTTTGATACGTGAATAAGTGTTGTGTCTGGACCTATGTTCTGGCTTCTTAATGGTATGTGGCTAAATTTCGAAGAGTCTTGTGACACTGCAGTGCTTGGCCAATCCTGTGTCCATCTTCCTTGTGCTTGGTTGTAACTTTTTCCTGGTGAAATTTTGACAGAAAATATGATCTGTTTGTAAGGAGATTTTTGGTCAAACCACGAACTTGTGTTCAAGCTAGAGAACGTCATGCCTATACTCAATCATCGGCTTTAATGTGTTCAAGTTTATCCAACTAGTAGAAATAGAGAAGGGGAAATTCTAAACGAGCAAACCTGAATCAGATGTCTTTATATGCTTTTCTGGATGAACAACATCTCCTACTGTCAATAAGTCTAGATCCCTCTTCCGCCCCAAAAGTAATATGTTTATATGCATAGTTCTCTTTAAAAAAAGTAACGAAGGCAAAATAAGATAAAGGCTTCCTATGTAGAAAGGTGATCCAAGCAACTCCACTTGGGTATTGTTTAGGCTCAATGGCAGTGGAGAAATGTGTGTGCTCTCATGTGACTCTATCGGGGTACTATCTAGGCCTTCTAGTAGTGGAGAGACACGAGATATGAAAAACTATACTTTGAGAATCTTGAACTCACGAGCCAAATTACCCTCCCCGATTTGAAACACGGTCATCTACCTGAATTTTGTGTTGTGTTCAACTGAGTCGGTACAAGTTCAACTGTACTTTTCCACGGGGTAACTGGGGCATCTAAAGTCATCCACAAAATGAATCATTACTTCGTGAAACTCTAAGGACCTGCAATATAAACAAACTGAAACATAGAAGTTGGTATTCAACCAGCGTGTCGTCAAGCATTGTAGCGGTTGCAATTCCCTCCAAAAATTTGGCTTGCATCCAAATTTTAGAGCCTTTCTTGGTTTTTCCTTTGATATTTGCAAACACTCGAGCTCACCCCATGGGCTCTTGTGAAGCCTTTCCACCCTTTTTCTTCTTTGACCAACAGTAGTCTTTTGGCATAATAATTTCTTTCTCATGCTTGTGATATTGTTATGGTGAGTTTGAAGGTTTATATTTGTGTGTTTGGGTTGTCTCTGATAAGTAAACATCCATCGTACTCAAACAAAAAGTTGTAAGCACTCTTACACAAGTGTCATCACAGTCATTTGAAGGTCCATCTCAAGTGTCACGCTTGTCACTTTCAGCTCTAAGATAGTCTCACTAAGGGCATGTTTTGTCTTGTTGTACTGGTGATTTTTTTTGCCTTGACGTTGAACTATGCTATGTGTGTGATCACAATGTCAAGTCTGCTATTGTTGACTTTCTTTCAACACTTAACCATTTTCATACAAATTTGTCTGACGAGCAATCCTCTTCCACCGGACCCTACTGAGCTGCACTTTGCAGTCTAATCCCTCAGTGACCTTTCTCTACTACTTGGAACTACGTAGTTCTTGAGGTTTTCCTCTAGTTTAGCTACACTACATAATCCCAGAGCTGAGAAGCATATCTTCCTCTAAGAATTGCCCAGAAATTGCCTTCATGTCTAAACTGAAATGCAAATTTCTTAAGCATAGTCATCAAGCCTCCCTCTAGTTTGTCGGAACTTGGCACTGGACTGAGACCTGATTCTACACTGCTCTCCAAAACTACATAGAAATGCCTAGTTCATCCCCCTCTTTCTTGTCTTTCATTGTTCATCTAAATTGTGCAATCATGTCTAGCAAGCTCTCTGTTGCCTATCATGCATTACTCTCCAAAACTGTGTAGTCATGCTCAGCACATCCCTTACACGCCTGTCACACCATGCTCTTGAAAACTACCCAGAACTACTTGGTTAGTACCCTGCAACCCTATCTTTCCTTCCCTCTAGGAACTGTGCATAAGTACCCCTTAGATTCCTACCTTACAGATGCCACTAGTGTCCTTCATTGTGGAATTCTGCCTCCCAGTGGTCATCGCATGGGTTTTCCTTAATAGTGCAAGCTATCCTTCTAGATTTCATCATTCTAGTTAGAGTTGCACTTTCTCTGTCTTAGTGATTTGTCCTCCCTCCCTGTCACCGATAACATAAGAACAATGCTTCATGCTAGAATAGGAGGTTTTGAATTGATGTCATCCCATCATGAGTGAATTGTAAGAATAGGTACATTGATAGATCATGGCGAGACGATGAATGAGATGAAGAAGGAGTGCACATGATAGAATACTTTCTTACAGCTAGACGTACGTACCAAGCACATCAAGAAACAAGTGAAAGGAACATATGCATTGAACGATCATGCGAGACTAAGACCATCAAATAACCTGGAACACTATGTCATGCAGAGAAGAAAACAAAGCACACCAAGAGTACATCCATCACTCAGCAACGCAGCAGGTTGACTTGGACCCCACAGTCAGCTAGTACATGTCAGCAATGTCATGTCGATTTGTGTTATGAGTTGTCTTGGCCACATCACCACCATGGGCCATATCCATTGTAACTCAATGTAATCTAAAGTGAAGTCCAATGGATGCATAGAATAAGTTGAAGAGTCATGTTAATTGAAAATTTATTGGAGTCACCCTTGGCTATATATACCCCTCCCATTATATGAGAAAGGATTTTTCACCTTGGCTCCTCCCACATAGCCTTGAGAGTTTGTAGTTTTTGTTTTGGAGAGAGGGGTGACTCCAATGTCCCACTACGGGGACTAATGATGTATTTTGTACAGATGTGTCTTGGGACTTTTTCTTAATTTAGAAGCCTGTTAATGCCAACATGTTTTCATGCATGTTTTTTAGAGGTTTGTAAGACTACTCTTTAAACATTTGTAATACATGTTTTCTTAACCTGTACTATTATAGTTAAACTACTTTGGTTGTTTTATTACTTACATTGTTGAAGATGTGATGTATTTCTTATCACGAATGTTTCATCCCTGTGGACTACTCCACGGGATACTAGACATACCACCTTTGTGTATTGGATATTACCACTATCACATCCTTCTAGACTACTCTATGGGATACTCGACAAACCATTTTTGTTTTCTAGTTAGAACGAATGGTTGTCACATCCATGTGGACTAATCCAATGGGTGGTGTATGTGTTGTCCCCTTCACCTCGGTTTTAGTCACTGCAACATCCAATGTGGACTATTTTGTTGGGTGTTGGAAAAACCTTTCTAGTTCATCTGTGTCTCTTCCTGGGTGGCACTACTACCACTCACTTAGAGGCTCAGTTTACTCTCCCCCTTTTTAGTAATATAACCTTGAAAGAATTACATTACGCACTCATGAGGCACACATACCTTAATGTTTGGAGATACCAACGTAACAGTCTCATGTATTGATAGTTAGAGCCTAGGAAAATCTCTAGGTAAATGGAAACTAGGTCATCATAGCATATGGGACTCATACACCAAATTATGTGAGGTTTAGTTGGGACTTCATTTTGGGAAGATCCCCTTTGTTGGCACGTTTACCACCATCAAGAGACCCATATGTTTGGATGAGTTCGAAACACCACAAACTTGCAAGCCATGGTTGTGTAGATGCTATATTAATGTTACGAGTAATAAGGAAATGATTTGGGTGATGTGGCAAAGCCACATGGGTCACATGTTCATGTGACATGGCAGTATCTTGCTGATGTGACAATATTTAATTGGTCAAAATTTAGAAGGACATAACTTTAAATCCCTGAGTTAGATTAAGATAAAATTTATACCATCGAAAATCTCTCGATCACTAGGGCACACTGGTTTTATCAAAATTTAATTATGTAAGGTTTGGAGGAGGAATTTTAAAACCCCAAACTCATAGTAAGAGCATGGAAGTCTAGTTAATTAAGAGGAACACCTCCTATTATCCTAGAAGCTCCAAGTGGGTGGGAGGGAGCATTAAAAATATATAGTGGGCTACCTGAATTTTGTGTTATGTTCAACTGAGTTAGTACAAGTTGAACTGTGATTTTCCACAAGGTAATTGGGGAATCTAAAGTGATCCACACAACAAATCAATAATTTGTGAAACTCTAAGGTTGAGCACTATAAACAAACTGAAATAGAGAAGCTGGTATTCAACTTGTGTGCCGCCAGGTGTTGTAGTGATTGCAACACCATCCAAAAATTTGGCTTGCATCCAATATTTGGAGTATTCCTTGGTTTTTCCTTTGATAGTTGCAAACACTCGAGCTCACCCCATGAGCTCTTGTGAAGCCTTTCCACCCTTTTGCTTGTTTAACCAATGGTAGTCTTTTGGCATATTGATTTCTTTGTCATGCTTGTGATATTGTCATGGTGAGATTGAACATTTGTATTTGTGTGTTTGGGTTGTCTCCGATATGTAAACATCTGTCATACTCACACACAAAGTTGTAAGCACTGTCGCACAAGTGTCTTCACGGTTGTTTCAAGGTCTATATCAAGTGTCATGCTTGTCACCTTTAGCTCTAAGAGAGTCTCTCTAAGGGCATGTTTTGTCTTGTTGTGTTGGTGGTTTTTTCTGTCTCATCTTCGAACAATCATAAGCGTGTGATCAAAATGTTAAGTCTTCTCAAGTTTACTTTCTTTCAAAACTTAACCATTTTCCTAAAAATTTGTCCAACCATACAATCCTCTTCAACCGTACCCTACTGAGCTGCACTTTGCAGTTTTGGCCCTCAGTGACCTTTAACTAATACCTGGAACTGCGTAGTTCTTCAGTTTTTCTTCCAAGTCAGCAGCACTACGTAATCACAGAGCTGAGAAGCCTATCTCCCTCTAAGAACTGCCCAGAAATTTCCTTCATGTATAAACTGAACTGCACATTTATTAAGAATAGTCATCAATCTTCCCTCTAGTTTGTTAGAACCCTACACTGCACTGAGACCTGGGTCTACACTACTCTCCAAAACTGCATAGCAATGCCTAGTTGATCCCCCTCTTTCCTGTCTTGGATTGTTCTCCTAAATTGTGCAATCATGTCTAGAAGGCTCTTTGCCGCCTATTCTACATTACTCCCCAAAGTTGTGTAGTCATGCTCAGCAGGTCCCTTGTAGCCTTGTCATGCCTTGCTCTTGAAAACTACCGAGAACGACTTGGTTGGTCCACTGCAACGTTGTCTTTCCTTCCCTCTAGGAACTGTGCAAAAGTAGCCCTTAACATCCCACCTTATAGATGCCACTAGTGTCCTTAATTGTGCATTTTTGCCTTCCAGTGGTCACTGCATAGGTTTTCCTTGATAGTGCAAGCTGTCCTCCCAGAGTTCCTCATTCTAGTTTGAGTTGCACTTTCACTGTCTCACTGATTTGTCCTCCCTCCCTCTCACCCAGAACACAAGAACAGTGAATCATGCTAAACTAAGAGGTTTTGAATTGATGTCATCCCATCATGAGTGAATTGCAGGAATACGTACACTGATAGATCATGTCAAGATGACAAATGAGATCAAGAAGGAGTGCACATGACAAGAGACTTGCTTACAACTAGATGGACATACCAAACACATCAAGAAACAAGTGAAAGGAAGATATGCATTGAACCGTCATGCGAGAGTGAGACCATAGAAGACCCCACAACACTATGTCATGCGCAGAAGAAGACAAAGCACACCAAGAGTACATTCATCACTCAGCAGTGCAGCAGGTTGACATGGACCCCACAGTCAGCCAATACATGTCAGCAATGTCATGTCGTTTTTTGTCATGTGTTGTCTTGGCCACATCACCACCATGGGCCATATCCATTGTAACTCAATGTAATGTAAAGTGAAGTCCAATGGATGCACACAAGAAGTTGAAGAGTCATGTTAGTTGAAAATTCATTGGAGTCACCCTTGGCTATATATACCCCTCCCGTTGTATGAGAAAGGATTTTTCACCTTGGTTCCTCCCACATAGCCTTGAGAGTCTATAGTTTTTCTTTTTGCGAGAGACGAGTGGCTCCAATGTCCCACTACTGGGACTAATGATGTATTTTGTACAGATCTATCTTGGGAAATTTTCTTAATTTAGAAGCCTGTTAAGGCCAGCACATTTTCATGCATGTTTTGTAGAGGTTTGTAAGACTACTCTTTAAACATTTGTAATACATGTTTTCTTAACATGTACTAATATAGTTAAACTACTTTTGTTATTTTATTACTTACATTGTTGAAGATGTTATGTATTTCTTATCATGAATGTTGCATCCCTGTGGACTACTCCATGGGATACTAGACATACCACCTTTGTGTATTGGATATTACCACTATCACATCCTCATAGACTACTCTTTGGGATACTCGACAGACCATCTTTGTTTTCTGTTTATAACGAATGTATATCATATCCATGTGGACTACTCCGTTGGGTGGTGTATATGTTGTTCCCTTCACCTCGATTTTAGTGACTACCACATCCAATGTGGAATATTATGTTTCGTGTTGGAAAAACCTTTATGGTTCATGCATGTCTCTTCTTTTGTAGTACTACTACCTCTTACATAGAGGCTTAGTTTACTCTCCCCCTTTGTAGTAAAATAATCTTGACAGAATCACATTACGCACTCACTAGGCACACTTACCTTACTGTTTGCAAATACCAGTGTAACAGTCCCATGTGTTGATAGTTAGAGCCAAGGGAAATCTCTAGGTAAATGGAAACTAGGTCATCATAGCATATGGGACTCATACACCAAATTATGTGAGGTCTAGTTGGGTCTTCATATTGGGGAGATCCCCTTTGTTGGAAGGTTTACCACCATCAAGAGACCCATATGTTTGGATGAGTTGGAAACACCACAAACATACAAGCCATGTTTGTGTAGATGCCACATTAATGTTACGAGTAATAAGGAAATGATTTGGGTGATGTGGCAAAACCACATGGGTCACACGTTGGTGTGACATGGTTGTGTCTTGCTGATGTGACAATATTTAATTGGTCAAACTTTAGAAGGACATAACTTTCAATTCAGGAGTTAGATTGAGATAAAATTTATACCATCGAAAATCTCTCGATCACTAGGGCGTAGTGGTTTTATCAAAATTTAATAATGTAAGGTCTGGAGGAGGAAATTTTCAACCCCAAATTCATAGTGAGACCATGGAAGTCTAGTTAGTTAAGAGAAACACCTCGTATTATCCTAGAAACTCCAAGTGGGTGGGAGGGAGCATTAAAAATATATACATTTAGGACCTTTAATGGGCACACTATGTAACCCAAAGGGGTATTTCCTTGTCTTCTTATCAAGCTTGTGGGTAGAACAATGTCAATTGAGTTCTAAGTCATCGACACCTTATTACATTACAATATATTTCTTGGGTGAAGCTAATTTTATGCTATGACACCTATTGGTTCATTAGATTTCAAGGTCATTGTGTTCACTCATTAGGGTAAGATTATGAATACGTAGCAACTAACATATTGTAAACTTGAATTGCACTTTCAAAATATCCAGTTAATTATTTTTGCAGGATATTCCCCTCATATATTTAAACCCATTACAACAAGGATGTTCAAAGACTCTTCATTAATGGATTTTTTTCCTTTCTCTAGCTTATCTATGAGAATTTGTTGCTACTATAAACATGATACCATCAATCGCTTGCGGATACCATGGATCCCATGAAAGTTGGGTGGTTTCTTTTCATTACACATAGACATGTATGGTGATTGTATGACATTGAGCCCCACCAAACTTGATTATAAGCTATCTAAATGGAAATCATTGACCCAAAATTATGCCCGTAATAGAATGTGGAGCTCAATTATTCCTCCTCGCTCATGTGTGACGTGCATCTCTCAAGTTACCATGACTTGATGCTATGATGTGATCTGACAAAGCCATCTTGGAAGATATAATGATATTAAATGAATCTTGGGGCGAAACATATCATCTATAAGTTTTTATACCCTATTAGAAACATTTGAATAAAAACTTAAAACACCTCATTTCATCTCAAAATTTAAAATGGTTGCAAGATCTCATCATGACACGCAATGTGTTCTTTGTGGGGAAAGATCTATGTAATCTTCCAACCAATAAGGGTAAGCACTTATCGCTAAGGAGATTGATGGACATTTCACTAAACTTAAAGGGGGGAGGGGGGCCTGAATCAATTTAGTACATTCATGGACATTAATTTCTTTTACTTTCAATGGTTAACTAAACTTTTAAATGAATATCTTAACATATAATGAATATCAGATTTAATATATGAACAACAAGTAATAAGTAAACCATAACATCACATCAACACATAACAACAACAAATATGGAAATGAGATATAAGAATAAATCCATAAAGTGAGAAAACCACTAATTTGTTATTGTTGTGATGCAAAGGCAAACTCCTACTCTCTTATTACATTTGATTTTTTTGTAGGCTCCAACGTACAGGAGGTTGATACCTCAATTTTTCTACAAGCTACAACATTCAAGGAAGCTCCAACTCCCATAAGTTTCTATAGGCTACAACCCACGGGAGGCTCCTACCTAAACATGCTCCAACGCGTTATTTATCAAGGTACAACTTGAAACGAGACTGCAACCCCCGAATACAAATAAAAAGAAAAAATGTGCTAGTTACTTAGTATATAAATTTGTATACCTCCATCTTTGTTCTTGTTCTTATTCTCCTAAAATATACTTCACATATGTTTTATATGTTCAAGGTAATAGATAACTCAAATCAGCTCACATTGTCTCACTCTCTAACCATACAACCCTCCATCCTCACAAAATTTTATAATTAAACTTTGATGATTGTTAGTATTCCACACACATAAATATGAAATGGAAAAACTTATTTCTTTGCATTCCAAAGGCATGTTTTCAATTTCAAAACTATTTAAACCCTTGAATATTAAAATAAATACAAAAATTTTCATCATACTCAAATATCATGCATTCACAAGTCCGATATTAATGGAATAGCTCCATGAAAACCATTTTCCATCAATGAAACTCATATGAATGCAAGCTCCAAGAAGTTTTTCTCCTTCACCTCCAATACCTACATCAACACAAGCATGCTATCACCTCTTTTGCATTACAACATCTTCATGCCTTTGCCTTAGCCTTGGATATTTCCTTGCCTTGAATCATGTCTTTGTCTTGCCTTACATCATGTATTTTCCTTGCCTTACATCATGTCTTTTCCTTTGCATTCCCTTGCATCACAAGAGTGCTCATGCCTTTGACTTTTCCTAGCATCACAACAATCTACTCCAACAAACCAGTCTTCAAATCATCCTGACACAAAACATATAAAAGCATCAATCATCATCACAAAATAAATGTAAACATAACTAAATGCACTTCTTCACACAATTGTGCATACACCAACTGTGCCATGGTATTTGTTTCTCCTTTCTTTTCCCAAGACATCAAAACATAATAGACATGTCATGCTACTCCTTTTGCTCCTTTTTCGTCACCCTTGGCATCATAGGCTTCTATTGCATTCCTATCAAACATCAATAGCGTGGAACAAAACCTCTTCTTGTCAAACATCACCACAACATACCTTGCTTCTCATGTTGTTCCTTTGTTGCTCCTTTTCCATCACATTTTTTTTGCGCTTTTCCTGCTTCTTTGCTTTGTTGTCACTTCTTTACCATCAATGAAAATAATGTCATCAATATTCCTATTTGGTATTTATGGGAAACAAGTTACTCTTCTCTCCTCTGCTTACCTCACCCTTTGACATCAATGGAAAGAGGGTGTAGTTTACAAAAAAAGGGATAACCAATGATTGCACACATTCCTCCCGTGTTTTAGAACATAATCCAATATGAAGTAGCTCCAAACTACCATATTTGATCACAGACTTCATAAGTTGCACATGGGCATATAGAATTCATGTCACTCCGTAATTTCTTATAGGCATGATAAATTTGTTGAAAATAAATCAAATCTAATTGTTCTCCTTTATTATTTAACTGTTTTAATCCAATCTCTCAAGATTTTTTGTTGCCTACATCTTACGGTCATTTGTAATAGGCTAGAAACCCCAAGAAACACCTACAACACTTAATCCTTAGTAAAAATAGGCAAGCATAACAAATCCTACGATGGAAATGCATTGCTATATTCCACTAAAATTTTCGACCAACTCTAGTCTCTTGTTGTTGTTGGATGATGTACATTACAAGCGTGATTCCAAATTTCTGCTCAACATGCAATAAAATTCAATTGCTTTGAACTTGTTTCAAAGGGAAAGAAGGTAACAAAAATCGATCTGATAAAAAAATTTCAGCACTTTCAATCATCACCATTACCCGCAACCACAAGTTTGAATGTAGTTGAAAATAATTATATTATTTTGTATTAATGGAGAAAATGGTTACACAAGTTGTAACATATCTCCCTAGTTTAGAATTAGTTCCTAGAGTTTAGGGGTTTGGTTGCAACTTCCTAATCCCTGGTGTTGTACTTAATGATATAATCTTTCATTCATGAATAGTAAAGTGTACGAGAGTGATCTCTCTGTTCTGAGTGTAGTCTACAGGTGCAGGCCTCACCTGTGAGCTACATCTCCTTTTTTTCAATTTTGTTCACATTTTATCTTGGTATCAGAATCAGACACCACCTTTCCGATGTCCCCCAATCCGTTTTTCACATCTTTAATTCGCACAACAAATGCAGCAGCAGTCTCACTTTTGTCCATGCTCATTGAAAATAACTTGCTTTTAAGCGCCAATTAACCTTCAAGGGGATCTGTGGGAAGCCTCATCTTCGTTTGACGATTTGCGAGGGGAGCAGATCGGAGAAGTTGCGGATCTATCTAGGACAAGCAGATCGGATCAATTTTGATCATATCGACTTTTTCAGCTATATTGAAAACCGACCAATTTGCTTATTGGAGCAGGATTGATTTTGCAAATTTGTCAGATATTGTAGATCAGTGGCAGAAAAGTGACAGATCGATTTGACAGATATCGATTTTTTTTTTTTTTTACTGTTGGGTAGATTCATTTTGTAGATCTGATTAGAATGAGTAATACGATGGAATCTTATCTTCACGAGTCTGGAAAACTCGATGGATCTAATTTCACGAACTGGAAGTTTAAGATCTAGACCTTGCTTGAGGGTGTGAATGCTTGGTCCATAGTTACAGGTGATGAGCTGAGGCCAAACGTAGGGACATAGGACCAAGAATGGGATAAACAAGAGAACAAGGTAAAAGTTTTGTTGAAGATGTCCATGAAGGACAACATTATCCCACACATCAGAGACTGTAAAATGTCCGCAGAGATTTGGACAACCATCAAAAATATGTATCAGGCCGAGAACACAAGTCGAATTATGGCGCTTAAAAGCAAGTTATTTTCAATGAGAATGGACGAAAGTGATACTATTGCTGCATTTGTTGCGCGAATTAAAGATGTGAAAGATGGATTGGGGGACATCAAAGAGGTGGTGTCTGACTCTGATCTAGTCTCAATCACACTGAATGGGATGCGTGATGAATTTCAAATGTTCATCACTGGATTGGCGGCAATGGAGAAAGCGCCCACATTTGAAGATCTGACAAGGATCTTGCTCCAAGAGGAGGAACGGCGGCAGAACCTGAACCCCCAGAGTGATGATCTTGCACTGATGGCGAAACGCCGATCATTCAGAGGAAAGCAACCAAAGCAACAATCACAGCAGAAAGGAGGAACATCGCAAAAGAATCCACATAAAGGTACTCTTGCAAATAATCCTATAAATAAATGTTATTATTATGGAAATAAGGGTCATGTACAGAATGTATACTTTAAGTAGGCTGATGATGCAAAGAGGACGCAGGCAAGTGAAAAGCATAGAGGATACTTTGTTGAAGAAGATATTGAAGAAGATAAAGATTTCAGTCATGAATTTCGACTGTTCACAGTCGACTGTGCCCTTTTAGCATTTAATGAGGATGATATTTGGTATGTCGATTCCGGAGCATACTCTCACATGATAGGTAAAAAGGAATTTTTTGATAGTCTTGAAGAAAGTACATACGGATCAAAAATATATTTAGGAGATGATAGTGGATATGATATTAAAGGTTATGGGGTGATTCCAATCAAGTTACCAAATGGAAAAATTAGGCACCTTAAAAATGTTTTATATGTACCAGGAATTAAGAAAAAATTGATATCTGTATCCATGATAACTAATCAAGATATGAAAGTCGAGTTCTTCAAGACTCATTGTGTGATAAAGGATTGCAGGAAAGGAATAGTTGCAACAGGCATGCACATTGGAAGCCTATACAAACTGGGTGTAAAGAGTATATCAAAGCGAGCCATGGTTGCAGAAGGATCGACAGCCAAACAACTCTGGCATCAGAGATTCGGTCACTTGAATTTTTAGGACCTCATGCTATTGCAAAAGAAAGGGATGGTTGAGGGGCTCCCTATCTTTCGTAATATTCAGTTAAGTTGTGATTTTTGTCCCTTAGGTAAAATGCATAGAGAACAGTTTACTGTGCATGACACGAGGAAGGAAACAGATATTTTAGAACTAGTGCACATTGATATATGCGGACCTATGCAGACAAGGTTGCTAGGAGGAGCGTATTATTTTCTGTTATTTACTAATGACTACACTAGATAATCATGGGTTTATTTTATGAGTAAGAAAAGTCAGACTTTCTAGTGCTTTATAGAATTTAAAACCTTGGTGGAAAAACAGTTTGGTAAGAGTATAAAAATTCATGAAATTCTGCAAATCTCACAGGATTGTTCAGCAGTTTACAGTGCCACACACACCATAGCAGAATGGAGTTGCAGAGCGCAAAAACAGAACCTTAGTGGAGTGCGCAAGGAGCATGTTACAAGGTAAGGGTGTGTCTAATAGTTTTTGGGCAGAGGCTATGTATATTTGAAGAACATAAGTCCTACGAGGTATCTTGGCTTCAAAACTCCTTTTGAAGCTCTATATGGATTCAAACCAGCAGTAAACCATCTAAGAGTATTTGGGTCAAAAGCATTTGCCCATATACCCAAATCTGATAGGAAGAAATTAGACCCTAAAGCAATTAAATGCATCTTTGTTGGTTATGGCACAGAATTTAAAGCATATAAAGTATTCAATCCTGAGTCTCGTAAGACATTTGCAAGCAGGGATGTAGTGTTTCATGAATAGGTATAGGAAGGGAAAGATGACATTGGTGATGATTGGCACATTCCATTGTTTACGTATGAAAATAGCGAGGATGAAAGAGAGAATGAGCAAAAAGAAGACAGGAAGAAGGTGATAATGCAAGCCCATTTAGAGCTGAAGAAAACAAGTTTGTGGTAAGTCCCCTACCAAGGAGATTAGGTAGGAAGACTCAAAAACCATTAAAATTGAGAGACTATGCTTTGATGTCAAATGTTTTGAACATTGTAGAGCCCACTAATTACAAAGAAGCTAGTCAATTTAAGGAGTGGAGGGCTGCAATGAATGAAGAGATAGAATCTATTCTTAGAAATGATACTTGGGATTTAGTTGAACTGCCTAAGAATAAAACACCCATAGGATGTAGATGGTTGTTTAAACCAAAAATGAATGCAGATGGAAGTATAGAGAAATTAAAAGCTAGGCTGGTTGCAAAACGATATTCACAGTAGGAAGGTATAGACTTTGATCATACTTTTGCACCTGTAGCAAAGTTAAATACAATCAGAATGCTTATTGCTTTAGCTACTAAATATAGTTGGGAGCTACACCAACTCGATGTTAAATCTGCATTTTTAAATGGTGAGTTAAAAGAGGAAATTTACTTAGTACAGCCAGAAGGGTTTGTAAATCAGGGGCAGGAACATCTTGTTTGTAGATTGAAAAAGGTTTTATATGGCTCAAAGCAAGCACCCAGGTCTTGGTACGAAAAGGTTGATTCTTTCTTTTTAGAGTATGGCTTTCATAGAAGTTTAAATGACCCAAATTTATATACCAAGTACAATAAGAAGGGGAAGATTATTTTGATTTATTTGTATGTAGATGACATGATTATAATACGAGATGCAGATGATTTAATCAGAGGAATCAAAAGTCTTATGGCACAAGTTTTTGAGATGAAAGATCTCAGAAGCCTTCATTACTGTCTGGGACTAGAAGTATGCAGAGATACTAGGCAAACTTTTCTTACCCAAGGGAAGTATGCCATAAATCTGTTGGAAAAGTTTGGTATGGATCAGTGTAGATCATCACAACACCTTTGCAGTAGAATCTGAAGTTGTGAGTGACGATGGCACTAAAGACGTTGATGCTACAATGTACAGACAGCTGGTTGGCAGCTTGATATATCTCACAACAACCAAACCTGACTTGGCATACTCTATTAGTGTGTTGAGCCAATTCATGCCAAAACCACTTGAAAGTCACTCGGTAGCAGCAAAAAGTGTGTTGAGGTATCTTTGTGGTACTGTTAACTATGGCATTTTATACGCTGACGCATCTGATGTTATTCTAGCAGGTTTTTTAGATTCAGACTGGGCAGGTAACTTGGATGATCGAAGGTCCATCACAGGTTACGAATTTAGCATAGGATCTGGGGTCATAGCATGGAGCAGCAAGACGCAGAGTACTGTAGCCTTGTCTTTTTGTGAAGCTGAGTATCAAGCATTGTGTGCAGTGACGTGTGAAGCGATCTGGTTGAGAAGGCTTCTCAATGACACAGGAAAAGAACAAAAGAATTCCCCTTCCATCAAAAACGACAACCAGAGCACCATTAAATTGGCGTACAATCCAACGTTTCATAAAAACACCAAACATATAGACACTCAATTCCATTTTATTAGAGAGAAACTATAGTCAAAAGAAATTATTGTTGAATATTGTAAAACTTGTGACAATATGGATGATATTTTTACAAAGCCTCTTGCATGTGTGAAGTTTGAATTGTTTAGGAGGATGCTAGGAGTCCAGGACAACCCTTTTTCCATTAAGGGGGGAGTTGAAATAATTATATTATTTTGTATTAATAGATAAAATGGTTACACAAGTTGTAAGGTATCTCCCTAGTTTAGAATTAGTTCCTAGAGTTTAGGGGTTTGGTTGCAACTTCATAATTCCTGGTGTTGTACTTAATGATGTAATCTTTCATTCATGAACAATAAAGTGTATGAGAATGATCTATGTGTTCTGAGTGTAGTCTCCAAGTGCAGGTCTCATCTGTGAGCTACATCTCCTTTTTCAATTCTGTTCACATTTTATCTAATGTAGGAGGCCCCACCTTTGCATTCATATTCATCTTAAGGTTGCCCAGGAAAAACTTAGCAAACATTGGCCTTCGGCCCTATTAAATCCATTTTCCGTAAATAAAAAAATTGGCAGAGAAAATTGGAAATTCGCAAATATTGGCCTTCGGCCCTATTAAATCCATTTTCTGTAAATAAAAAAATTGACAGAGAAAATTGGAAATTCGCAACAGTAATAGATGGCGTATTGCAATTACTATCCCACAATTACATGAAAAGAATTGGAGGTGCATACAAGATTCATATTCAAGGTCTTATTTGCAAGTAATATAGCTTCCAAGGTCATACCGTAATATGCTCTCAGTTAATGTAGCACCAATGAATATAACACATTGTATATACAATTCATTCATTGCTGAGAATATAATATTCAACGCCATCTCCACCATACAATATATGCCACCTCATATTAATGAAATAACGATATATGTGACCTGGGATCACCAACCATATGATATATGCCACCTCATTCGTCCTAGGAATTTATATATCTGCCCCCGGTCGATGGGGCATCGTACACCTTTTCCTTTTCTTAAATGCATGATCCAGATTTCTCAGCAAGCGAATATTCTTCTTCTCATTAAGCATCGAAAGGTTGTGATTAACTTTGGCATTTCATATTTAAATATTTAATTAATTATCCATCTGCTTAATTATCCAACTGGCAAGCAGAAGTGGAAGTCATGTCGCTTCCGATATATCTTTCGTCGGTTGACAAGGTGCTCTCCTCCTCATAGATGCCAAATGAAACGGGCGTTAACCTTTGGCTTCGCTACGATAGAAGACAGGAAGAAGGAAGCGCATCTATTATTTTAATTATTTACTATTTAACCATCTTATCGTTCCAAGCGGTCTCCTTCATGCTACCTAAACTTTGTGGACAGTCGCATGTCCTCCATTCACATTCTCCTTGGGCTGCCTACGACCCTCTCCATACTTCAACGCTGGAATGTTAATTTTTGAGCTAACGATGGTCGTGCGCTGGATTCGAGAAACAGTGGAGAATACAAGAATTTTACCCACAGCTTCTCTATGCATGGTGATGACACCATGGAGAGTACAAGGGAGGTTTGCGTGGTCTCAATACTTCTAGAGAAAAGTAGCACCGCGCGGCTTGGCTCGATATTATGGACAACGATCACAGCTTTCTGAGTTTTAGAGTTTCCAGAGGAAAGCATCACGTGAAAAACTTTCAAAACCGTTTGCAGCAGGTCATTCTTCCCTATCCAACTTGGACAGTATTCCACATGAAACATATAAGTTGCAATCCTCGGCCTAACAGTGAACCTGCAAGAACATGTGTGTAAATTAGGGCCATATGGGAATTCGACAATGGACACCTCCCAATTCAAATTCATGCGCGTTAATATGTAAAATCTGAATAATTTTGCAAGTCAGGAGAAATGAACAATGGAAAAGTGAGATTTGATTCCTTCTCAATTCACATTTCTGTGCATTAAATATGTCAGTAGTTTACAACTTTGTATATCAGAAGATATGGAGGAGATGAGACCAAATTCGACAAAAAGACAATAATACCTTGGCAACCTTAGATGAATATAAAGTGTATCAATAATGAAAAACACTATATAATACTATACATACATACACACAACTTCTAAATCATTACTTGGTTGAATCATACTCCCACTACTAAGTACGGATTAAAGCATTACTTACCATAGCTTTGTACGTGCTCGCCATGGTTTTCTCACTTCAGAAAAAAAACAACATAGATACATAGGTTACTTCTCCAAAAAATCAATGTCATGGGTACCTTCAGTCCAAAGGAACATTAATCCTAAAGTTCTATCAAACGATTTTTGCAATTCTTTCAAATGCTTAAGAAAAACGAGTGCGAGAAGGTGAAGCACTCGATGTCGAATAAACATGGTTGTTATGAGTGTGGTTTGGAAGGTGCACATGAACTTAGTAATAAGTATACAAAATAACAACAAAAGCAAAGAGAAGAGAACATTATCCACAAAGTAAAAACTTTTTGGGTCTCAGCATAATCCCAGCAAACGTCTAACAAAAGCTTTGTTTTAAGCACTCCAAAAATCTAAAATTTTTCCGAAAACCATCTTAAACTCATTATTAAAGTCCAATTTTCGTCTTCTAAAGTATTCTTACTCAAACTCTATTCTCCACGTACAAACCCAATAAAAATTCACAAAAAATGATTTCAAGTATCACACAAAATCCTTTATCAAAATGTAAGGAAAATACCCATATCCCGCGGGAACAAAATGAATTTTGAAGGTTACACAAAATCCTTTATCAGAATGTAAGGAAAATGCCCATATCCCGCGGGAACAAAATGAATGAAGGTTATCATTACACTGGAGGAGAGAAGTCTATCTCCATGATCGGGTGTTGCTGCTTTGATTTTGTTCACAATGGTGACAAACATTATTAAGAAATTTAGTATTTGAAGGGACTTTTGGGTTAAAAAGAAAATCGATGGAGGCAAAGGAGAAGAGTGTGGCAAAGGAAATCACAACTAATTTTATGTTGCGGTAAAGAAATCACAATTACACATAGGCTTAATAAAACACGGAATTCACTCATGGCAACATAAAGTAAAACTGAGTAAATGCAAATGGTTGGTGTAAATCTAATCATGATGGCTTAAGACCAAATCACAACATAAAATGTTTTTTATTATAATAGGAAAATGCATTCGCTGATAAATTGGAGGTTGTTGCTCCAATTTAAACACAAAAGACTTAGTGCGATTTAAGCTTCACTAGGGTTGCGGGGGTTGTGGGTAACTCTCTGTAAAATTTCCTAAAATTAGTTTTCATGTGCCCACCATTATTTCCGCCACTGTTTTCTCCTCACTATTTCTCATACTTATACACCCGACTCCTCTCTACTTGCTCAATAATGCCAATGACGTTTACATTCATATTTATCTCAACATACAAATTTGTCATCAATACATACCAAATAGTTTTCTGAACTTGCACGTGTTGTTGAGTGTGGGAAACAATTGCAGAGTGAATGCTTGCCCATATTTTTTTTTACCAGACTTCATTAAGTGCCTTAAACTCTCTTGTGTTGCAGAATGGTCTGCGTTGTGCTTCTTCTCTGACTTTAGTCCTTTGGCCTACAAACAAAATCACAACCATCCAATAGTTAACTAGGCAAGCATGGTGTTTGTCAATGTGTTTAAGGTGGTGGTTGGGATTAATATTTCCAGTACTCCCCCTTAACAACAACTTCTTCCATTGATAATTCCCAAACAATCTTTAAGATAAACAAAATTTCATGCGTGAATGGATTTGTGAAAACATCAACAAATTGTTTTTGTGACCTACAGTGTTGCAACACAATTTCATCATTGTTAATCAACTCTCTAATACAGCAATATTTAGCATCAATATGCTTGGTCCTCTTGCGAAAGACAAAATTCTTTGACACTGAAATTGTTGAAGTGTTATCGCAGAAAATAGTTGTCTTTCCCTCTTCGTTGCAGTGAAGATCCCTCAACATCCTTCACATCCATACTGTGTGACACACTAATGCTATTGTGGCGACATATTCAGCTTCTTTTGTTGACACTTACACTATTGCTTGCTTCTTGGAGGCCCATGAAATGGCTTCGGAACCCAAATGAAAAACATATTTTCATGTTCTCTTCCTATCATCGACACTTCCTACCCAATCACTGCCACTGTAACCAACTAGCCTAAAATCATTTGTTCTCACGTACAAAACGCCACATTTTTTTGTCCCATTGACATACCTTCGAATCATTTTCACTACTTGCCAATGTGTTTCCTTGGGTGTCTCCACAAACCTCGACACCAAACTCACTGCATACACTATAACCATCCTAGTGGAGGTCAAATACATCAAGTTTCCTATCATGCGTTTGTATAACATTGGATTTACATTACTATTGCAATCTTTACTGCTCAACTTCAACCCCATGACAGTTGGAGTCTACATACTTTGCTTGAGAAACAAAAATTCCATTTTCTATTTTCTTCACTTCTATGCCCAAAAGATATCTTAACAACCCCAAGTCAGCCATTTCAAATCCAATTTTCATGACTTCAACAATGTAAACTTTGAAACATGAACCATAAACTCAAAACGGGAACTTTCGTCAAAAAACACCGAAAAACATAAAAAACAGTGCTAAAAATGAAAAGTGTGTATACTGGAATGATGGTTTTTTTTAGTGTCAATTTTGAACATGTTTTAAAAATGGGAGTGAAAATGATTTTTTATGCAAAAAAATATGCAAAAAACACACTAAAAACAAAAAGCATTGATACTGAAATGATGGGTTTTTTTTTTACAGTCAATTTCAACATTTTTAAAAAATGGCAGTAAACCAAATTTTTATGTGTAGAAAAACAACTGTCTTTGAGGAAAAAAACACACTAATGCTTTTGGTAGAATAACGTTTTTCTTTCCTAAGTATAATTTCAACATGTTTCAGTAATGACGATAGAGATAAAATAATAAGATCTGAAACACATTAAAATTCTATTAGTTTTCATCCATGTTGTTAAACATATAATAAAATGACTCTAAAGATCGATAAAATTCTAATTGTTTTCAACCATAACGTTAAAGATACAAAATAATTTGGAATTTTTCAGCCATAAAAAATAAGAAACCACGATATTATGAACAAATTACATGACTAAATTAATCAAAATGTCATTATTTGTAGATATTCTAAACAATAAAAATCATCATAATTAAAACATATAATGCAACAACATAAAATTGACTCATAAATTCTGATTTAACACCCTATGGAAATCAAAATTTTTATTTCAAGATACGACGCAAACATTAGTTATATAAATTGTCTTAGACAATTACTGAAAATCACTCATATTTTCTTGCAGACCATCAAAATTCACATCTTCGTATGAATGACTGGATACAGATGAAGATGTTCCATATTCTTCTCTTTGATCAACTAGCCCCCCATCTAAATCCATATGCATGCCCACCATTTCATAATTCAAAATTCTTTTGGATCTACCACTGGTTTTAGCATACTCCCATCTCAACATTGTTCCCTCTAGTAACAACCTTTTCAGAATTTCTATCATCTTGATGTGAAGAGTTCATCTTTTTGTTAAATTGAATTTATAAACAAGTATGCCAACATCCTCCAATTTTAAGAGGTCTGTCCGATGACGATTTATATGTGTACGCTTTCTTTTTCTCTTTACACCAATTTTTTAATCAACTACCATCTCTCGCTTCTACACACCATTGAATGGGTGTGTATTTGTGGCATACTGATGTACTTCAACACCTATAACATCTTCCTTTTCTGCAATGACCTTTATAACCTTAACAACCTAAAATGGATAGCCATTGGGATCTCCATCTGCTAGGACTGTGATCATGCAACCCTCCTTAATATCTTGTAATGAACCCCTGTAAAGGTCCTCCATGGCTTCACGTTGTGTACAAGATCTTCTCGAACCAATATACATCTCTATTTCCTCTACGTGTGAAGAATTAATAATACCTTGAGATTGTCATTGTTCAACAATGTTTCTTTCCTCATGTTCATTTGACACATTTTGTGGCAAAATAAATGGATTTTTTAAAGGTTTGTCTTCATTTATTGTTCTTTAAATGATATCACTTTGATTATTGAAAAATAACTCCCACCAAACTGAATAAAAAATATCTAAGTATTCATATGTATATCTAATGCATTTTGTAATTTCTTCTAGGAAATCAGAATAATTTATATCTCTATTATATTTTTGTACATTATGAACTTCAACAACTGATTGTAATAACAATATATTTGATGCAAATATTGGATGATCTGGAATGAACTTAACAAATTTAAAACCTCATGATGGTGTCCATTTTGTAGTAGTTAAATACTTCTTGCCCCATATTAGTGTTTTCCCATCAATTTTTTTGATACGAAATTGATGCTGGAAGCTAATGTCATTAAGTTGTTCAATTCATTTCTCCTCACCATGCGATCTAAGAATGAACCTTCGCATGTCAACATTTTCTTCCAACACATCAAAAGTAAGCTCTGACATGTATGATTTCTTAATACATTGAATTAATGATGACAAGCTCTCAACTTCCTTCCTCCTCAATTTGATTGAAAAATGACTGAAAATCTATTCAATATGGTCATGAGTGTGCCCAACAAGAAGGAAACCAAGTTTTACCTTCTGAAAATTCTCAATTCAACAAGCATGTTTAGATATCCGAAAGCAATATGATTTTTTTTCAAGGCAATTATTGTCTAATTGTAGATATAAAACTTCAAGAAGATTACCAGACCAATGAGAAAGCACATCATGAATTATGGTTATTGTCAGATTTGCATCATTATGAATATTTGGAGTTGTGAAGTACACCCTTGGAAACATTTTCCCATTGAATACCATACAAACGACCAAGTGATACTGAATAAAAGTTTCCTCCTGTAAATGTTTGGGTGTGTGAACAAAATGTGATAAAATTGTTTTCTTCTGGTCCATACCATCAATTATTAAACCCAAATATTTATTTAGATTATCATAAGACTTCTTTTGATTCTTGTACAAATTTTTCCTTTCACTTTTTTGTTGTTCGCGATGCTCCTGAAGTTTTTCGACAATGAAATCTACACAACATAAAAGAATGTCATTAAGAAATACATTTTCATAGTTCATGACTATAAAATTTTAAAATTTAAAGTTATGAATGATTACCTCTTTCTGACCCTTCACATTTATCCCTTTTTTATTTAAGAGAAGCACATGTACTGAAAATCCCCATCCTTGTTTTCTTAGGAATACAGAGTTGTTGAATTATTTCTTCCACATCTTCACAAAATATTGATATGTAATAAATAGACCATGTCCCTCATCACCTTCTACATATTCTTTGTATAAGTTGTAGATTTCTTGCCTTGAGAAATTATTTCGAATATGTATTGTCTCTCTATTTGTCATACACTCTCCATACTTTGAAAATAAATCTTTCATCCATGACATTGTAGTATTTGATAATGGCCCAAACTATCATTTATGATGTCCTTCTGAATAAAATGTGGGATCTTTTCCCAAATTTTCTTGGATTCTTGAGAGATGAAAATTACCCACTGAATGAAACATTTTGAAAACCTTTCTACAAATAAATAAATATCTAATATGATAATCATAGTCTGACAATGTAGATTGCATGCAAACCACTAAATATGAATTTTTCATGCTTTTATTCATTAACAAATATCGCTTCCTTTTCTCTAATGCAAACTTGAAATCCATATCTTTCAAGCAATATTTTTGACAAAATTCACTTGAAATGATTGATCCGGACTTAAACAGGAACACAAAAAAATACAGAGATAACCATATACACAAAGATGCAGTGGAAATAATGCCTCATTTCATTAATGGAAAATACTGAAATATGATTACAACCAGAAATGGAAATAAACGAGCTAGGGCGATGGTAGCTTATCTCTGAGAAGACATGTGGCAACTACATGCCTCTGAACTGTGTTACAATGAGGCTTGAAGGCCTGTTTATTGTTGAAAAACAATGGAAAACCCTTAACATTCCAAAACCTAACCCTAGAAGATGAAACACCAAATTGTGGGCCCTGTTTGGGTAAATTGGTACATCAACTTCCCTGGGTCGTAACTTTGGCATACGATCTTTGTTTGGCGCGTACAATAGCTCATTAGAAATTTCTATCTGAGCACTACCAATTTGCGAAGGGCAACATCAGTCCGTGGACCCATGTTGCCCCCCGATTTCCCAAAAAACGTCGTTTATGGCCTCAAAATGGCTCAGGAAGTTCAGGACCCGAAAAACGGCTAAAAATAGTAAACTGTGCTACAATTTAGGAAACTAAAAAAACTGAAAAATATAGTTGTGGGGGTCCAAATGGGCTAGGTCGGTGGTCACCAACATCCACCTAGATCATTCCTCCCCCCTTAGGAAGAAATGGTCCCCATTGCATTGAGTTCCTCCCTGAGATGAGGAAGTTTCTGCTGAGCTAGGTCTCTAGTGAGCTATTCTACAATCTCTGATGTGTCCAGAAATGGTGGGGAGCATGGTCGATGATGGTCCACATTGAACACTCGGTGCAAGCCAAGGGATGGAAGAATGTTGTGCTTCAAAGCATTGTTGCACGTAGCCTTGGTACTAGTGTAAGGACCATGTTGGAGTGGTTCAAGTTTTTGATGGGTTCTGTCATGCGGAAAGAGTTATTTTTGCGGACAAGCCTAACCTCCCTAGGAGTCTAAGACTCTCTAGTGACAAACAAGACAAACAAGAGCAATCCTTCTCTAAACATACATTATCCTATGAGAAACCAAGTGTTGTTCGGTCTTACCTCAAATCCAACGCTTGTTGTAGCAGTCCAGCCTTGCTGATCCAGATGAGCTCCTCCTTCACTTTAAGACCTGCATACACTAACAAGCAAACGATTACATAACACCTGAATATTTCATAAAACAAAGAATATTCATCACATAGACCAAGGAGTACATGAAATATTCATTAACAACAAATCATTGAGAAGAATGGACTTATTTGTATTAAGGAAACAAAAAAGGAACCATTACAACCTGAGCCTTGGTGTTGTGCAAGCTCCTCCCAGGGTCCAGCAAGAGATTTCCTCTAATTTGACAAGCTCACCCACTCCCACTATGGCAACAAGGAAGGATAGTGATCTCTCCTCACAAGTAACAATGGAAGTCCTAATTCCAGCAACATCTACCCTTTGGAATGTTCAGCTTTCAACCTCCCCTCCTCTAGCCCAAAGCCTGTATTTATAGTGTTCTAGAGGAAGTTATTCAGTCCCAACATCAATGGGATACTCCCTCTTTTGGATGGGGTAGCTCCTCTCTTGATGGGATAAGTTCCTCTATCATAGGGATGCATGAACCATCTGGAGCGCTCAATACACGTCAAACACTCTTCTAGAAGGCTCTAGAAGTGACCACAAGTAACTTTTTAAGATGAAACTCGCACCTTTTGACCTTTACAGGAGTACGCACCCATCCCTTGACTTACAGAGTGTACAAGTACGTAGGTACAATGAGCTTGGGATGCGTACATGCAGGCAAGGTAGAGTGAACCTGCGTACCCAGAGATAAACATGTTTTTTGATGACTTTCTCTCTTTCTTGAAGTTTGACATGGAGAGCAGAGGTATAAGGCTTGCCAAGGAAGATAATATGACTGTTGATGGAGCCATATTAACTGTAGATAGTCATGGTGACAAATTTCAGTGTAACAGGAGTGGTTTTCCTCACAGATGCTGAAAATTTCAATAGAGTTCAATGGACATTCAGGATGCCTCCTGGTGCATCTAGGAAAGAAGATGGCCAAGGCTCTCACTACTTCCTCCTAATTCCTTTTAATGTTCATGATTTCCAGTTGCAAGGTAAGGGTTTGTAGAATCTCACTTTTGAAATCTTCCAACATGTTTCCAATTTCACCCTTGATGGATGAGTTGAAAGATGATATACTGGCCATAGGTTGACTACCCCTACCCTTTTTCCTAGCTTCCCTAGAATGGTTTCTGAAGATAGTTTTGATATCCTCATAGTGTAGTTGGTACATATCTCCCCCTCCTAAGAAATGTAAGGTATCCAGAAGATCTTCTCTTACTCCCCTACGCAGGACCAACTTTAGTGACCCTGGGTCAAGTGTGCACCTAACCCTTTTGTAACTACGCTATTATCTTTCTTCGTAGTATTGTAAGGATGCATCATGGCCTATGGTCATCTTGAAAATTTCTTCTTTAGTATCCTTTGACTGATAGTACTCCCTATATTTTTGTTAAGGGCCTGTTGCATCTAAGCCCAAGTTGTGATGCTATTTCCAGGTAAACCCATGAACCAACGCAATGTTGCATCCTTGAGGATAGTTGGAAATAGTTGTAACTTTTTCTCATCATCTGTATAGTCATAGGTTTGGCATATAATAGCAAACACAAACATGGAAGTGGCAGGGTCCTTTGTGGTCAGGCCATGGAAATGAGGTAGCGCAGAGGGGCTTATATTTTTCATCTTAGTGTCCCCATTGGTTTCCCTAATGGGGAAGGCACCCTTAACTCTCTCTCTCTATGCCCCTTGTCATTTCAGTTTTCAACCATTGGATTAGTAGGAATGGGTTCCTCCTCTTCGTCATCCCCTGTAGGTTCTTCAAATATGTCAGGTTGCTCACCTAAGGGTTCCTCCAATTCACAACCACTAAAGAATAGATAAGGTTTCCTGTTGGATGCAATGGGGGTATTTGGCAAAATGTTTCCTATGTTGTCCCTATTTCTATCAGGCATGAAAGGAAATATTTTTCGGTTGGTTTTGTATTCTTTTTAACACTTGGAAAGAACTTATAGAATTGAAATTTCTTATTGAATGAAATTTATTGACATAATGAAAAAGCTACTTTCTGAATTGAAATCCTACTTGCAAAATGGAAAGGAAAGCATTTAATGCAAATTGAAAGAAAGGAAACAACTAGATTACTTTTGCAAAAATAAACTAATGGCAGAATATTGAAGACAAGAAATAGAAGAAAAGAAAGCAGTAATCAAATTCTACTCAGAAACCTCCCTCACAACGGTGCCAAAAAGTGATGAGCACCAATATTGCAGTAAGGATGCTGCAACTCCTGGGCTACCAACTTTACTTATCAACCCGAGGTTCATAAAAACTTGGCGGTGACAGTGCTATATGCACAAGTAAAAGTGATGGTTCTACCTATAGTCATTATTTACCCGGTGAGAGACCACCGAGTTTCCAAGCCAAACTTCTATAGAGTCAGAAGAAGCTTAATTCTTTGGTCGAAGAAGGGCAAATCTACTCTAACAGAGTTACTCTATTGCAATAATGGAAAAGGCCAACATGTAACGCTAAACCACATCATACCCTAGTTAACCATTTAAGAAGCTATGCTAAGAAGAATTGATAAATCAACAATAAACAAATGCTAATATCTAAGTTTCAGAAGTAAAAAGCATCAAACCATACTAATGTGCAAGCAAAGAAACTAAACTAAATTTCTTTCAATTTGTTTTGGTTTCTCTGGCAAAATCAATTATGCAAACTAATTGTCCTGTGGATGTGACAGGTGGAAGGAAGGTGTTTGAGGATGTGTAGAAGGTTTATGGAGTGTTTGGATCATGCGAAGGGGTCCTAGGAGGCCTTCTGCGACTTCTTAGATGTTTCCCATCAATTCGGCCTCAAAACATGCCATTTTAGGAAAACCTATAAGATGTATTAGAAACCTACAAGATGGTCCTATAGGAATTACAAGAAACCTACAAGATACATCCGAGAGATAATTGTGAGGTGTTGGAGGTGTTGGGAAGCCTAGGAAAGGTGTGCGATGGGTGGAATGGAGTGTTATAAGGTCTAGGAGGACTTAGGAGACAATATCCAAGATAAGAGATGGCTAGATTCGCTCAATGTGTTTGGGGAAATTTCAATGAAAAATGATGAAAAACTAGTGAGGGTGAAGGTGAAACAAGGGTTGGCTAAGGTGGATGAAGAGGAAGGTGGCTGCTGGTTATGAAGTCTTGGTCTCCTCCTCAGGTACCTGCTCTACATAAAACATGTGTATCTTCCAAAAGGAACTATGCAACAAGATCCATTTTTCATAAACTAGAAAAGCATGAATCAACTGCCTATATTATGCATGAAGAAAGTTTTTGAAGGGAATGAAATCATTAGTGAGATCTTATTGTGGAAATGGAGATGGAAAAGTATGAGAATGAAATATTCCTTGCAACATTAACCAAATACTGAATTAAAGACAACGAACTCCAAATATCATAAAAGAACTAGAAATTTGTGTTTTTGGGGTTGTTGAAGGGTCCCTTCCTCAAGTCATGGTCCCAGAGGGAGGAAGTGAGACTGAGACACCTGGTGACAACCTTGTGGTGATCCTTTTTCTCCTTGCTAACCTTCTACTTAAAATAAGGCACAAATGGAAGCAAACTATCAAACAACTAATCTAATATACGCTACTTGTAATGGAAATGCATCTACTAAGCAAACTAACAACTAAGCTATAAATCTACACTAAGAATACATGTACAATAAAGAGGAGCCTTGGCTGCTAGGGTTGGGCCCTAACCCAAGAGCTTCAGCCCTCTGAGTTAACTCAGTGCTGGCTCAAGACAAAACTCATTTTTATTACCAAAATAACAGATTACATCAAAAGAATTGTCACAAGTCTTGCAGCTCGAAAAATAGAGTAGATTTTTACAATAAAAAATATGAATCCTACTGAAGTCCTAGGCCTCTCTACTTATACATCTCAAGTCTCCAATGACTTCCTTAAAATTAGGGAGGCTCGTCTCCCAAACTCGAGATAAACTGGTGCTTTGTCTTTCACTTACTTAGCTACCTTCTAGTCCTCATGATTTGGTTGTTTGCACTCGAAGTAGATGGAGTGTTCAAATGGAGGGGTAGTAAATGAGGAGGATTTACCTCCTATAATCCCTCTCCCTTGTCCCATTCAAGTTTTGATCTTGGACTTTGCCAAAATTCCTTTCTTTTCTTCTTTAATCCTGCATTAAATGCACAGTAGACCACAAAGAAAAATATCCAACTCTAACTCATCTCATAAACAAAATATAATCAAACTATGCAATAATTTATGAGAATAGTTGGTTTGACTAAGCTAGGAGGTGAATTAAGGTCCATATAATTACCCAATGATAAGGCTCATCAATAACCACTAAATTCCCTATCCCCTTAACCCCCAATCCATAATCCCTTAACCCCTGCACTCACAACTCATAACCCATAACTCCCTTGACTCATTAAATCTTAAGACACTAAGCCATAACCTATAATCCATGAACCAAGTCCTAAGCCATAACTCCTTATCCTCTTAACTTGTGACCCTTAACTCCTAACCCTTCACCACCTAAACACCTTAAATGCTAACCCCTTAACCACTAACACCTAAATCCACTAAATCTTAAGTCCTTAACATCTAAACTCAATTGTGTCAATGTCGAATAATATACATAAGAGAAAATAAAATGATATTATCCACGTCAATGCTTGAAATAGCCTTAAATTAGCCATGAGTGGTGAGCGAGGGGGTTAATGTGGTGCATTATTAAAGTTACATCATGTTTAAATTCGATTTACATTGTGAGGTTGTTCTCCAATAGGGTTGAAGCATTATCACAAGGAAGCATTACACACTTTTGTGAGGGAACGATTAAAGTTGTAACACAATTCAAGTGATTTACACCAACTATAACGTAAATGACATCATTGTATGTTTGTGTCAGGTTGCTAGAGAGGTTATTTATAGACCATACATTCAATGTAATTAAATTTCATCTTTTCAGGGTCTCAACTCTGACATGGATTTGTACCAGGAACACTTCATGCAAATGAAAGGGGGCCTTTTTGTTTAACCACATACACACAACTAGAGCGCTGGATGTTTCCCTTCAGACCCCCCTTGGTGCGTTCAAAGTGAGTTTACATTCATGTTGATTTGAAACTAATCGTAATGACCTTCCTCTTCTTAATAACATCCTATTTTCACTTTTGCAATTGTGCTTCCAAATATGTGAACACAACAATAAAGCACACCTTAAAATACATGAATTTCTCTCAACATGTGAAAGAAGTAAACCCTTACCCGAGTCTTCATTTGTTGGAAATTTGGGCTTTTTGTCACAAGATATCTCCTCTTCTCTAGAAAGAGGACATAAACAAGCTTTTTTTATGTTTCTAAATGGAGTAATCTTCACCTATGTCCTTCTCCTTTACACCATGTGATACAAATACCATTTTTCTTATCCATGGCTATGGTGTTCTTCTTTATACATGTGACCCTTAATGATGCCATGAAATCCTCCAAAATATTCTTAAAGGATGGGAGATCCTCTTCATGCATGAAGCTAGTGGAATGTGACAAGTTATCCAAAATTCATCCAAATATGTAATTTGTGCCTTGGGAAAGACATGCATAAAGATTTGTGACCAAGTGCCCTAAATGTGAGATGTTGCCATTTTTCAATTGTGCCTCTTGTTGATGATGAAACCAACACCCTAGTTGTGCAAAGCTCACAAACTGTCACTTTGCGTCAACTCGAGGTTGTTGCCATTGTCACCTTAGCAATGAATCCTCTCACTTTGGATTAATTATTGATTCCTAGCGGTGTCCCAAAGCAAAAATTTATGGGGTCTTTTATGTGACTAGATCACTAGCACTGAAAACCATCAACTTTAAATTGGATGGTTTAACATCTTGATGATCCCCGTCATATTGCCCACAAATTTTGTATTCATTATTGCTTTCATTGCAATACCTCCAATAGATATTGATGGTGTTCTGGAACCTATTTCTAGTTGTGATAAGGGGATTAGGGGCACCGTTATCACATCCCATAACCCTTAATGTGTTTAATCCCTTAGCCAAGGGGACCAAGGGTGTAGTTGCAGGGGCATTGGGACCAAATTTGGGGGTTCATAACATTAGGAAAAGTGGAATGGGATGAACAAAAGGGTCGTGGGGGGTATGTTTTGGTGTATTGAACGGGGCAAGGGGGCACAAGGGCAACATGGATGGTAGAAGTTGGAGGTAAAAGCATGGTTTACTAAGATCTATAATCATAGCATTATAGAATGAGAAAAGGGCCTATGACTTAATTTCATAGGGTCTAGGGGACCTAGAGGGAAGGTGGCAAGAGAAATTGATAGGGGAACCTCGAAAATTGGTGATAAGGGGATAAGGAGTCCAATTATCACAAACCATAAGCCCTTAACCCATAACCACTAAATTCCCCTATCCCCTTAACCCCCAATCCATAATCCCTTAACCCCTACACTCACAACTCATAACCCATAAATCCCTTGACTCCTTAAATCTTAAAACACTAGTAACCCCTAACCTATAATCCATGAACCAACTCCTAAGACATAACTCCTTATCGTCTTAACATGTGACCCTTAACCCCTAACCCTTCACCACCTAAACACCTTAACTACTAACCTCTTAACCATTGACAACGAAATCCACTAAATATTAAGTCCTTAACTTCTAAACTCAATTGTGTCAATGTAGAATAATATATATAAGAGAAAATAAAATGATATTATCCACATCAATGCTTGAAATAGCCTTAAATTAGCCATGAGTGGTGAGCTAGGCAGTGAATGTGGGGAACTATTAAAGTTACATAATATTTAAATTCCTTTTACATTGTGAGGTTGTTCTCTAATATGATTCAACCATCATTAACAAGGAAGCATGACACATTTTTGTGGGGGAGGGATTAAAGTTGTAACACAATTCAAGTGATTTACACCAGCTCCAATGTAAACAACATCATTGTATGTTTGTGTCAGGTTGTTAGAGAGGTTATTTATAAACAATACATTCGATGTACTTAGACTTCATATTTTGAGGGTCTCGACTCTAACATGGATTTGTACCAGGAACACTTCATGCAAATGAAAGGGGGCCTTTTTGTTTAACCACATATGCACAAGAGCACCGGATTCTATCCTTCAGATCCCCCTTGGTCTGTTCAAAGTGGGTTTACATTTGCATCGAGTTGAAACTAATCATAATGACTATCCTCTTCTTAATAACATCTCAGAGCTTTTCTACATACCCGAGATAAAATTAAAGGATCACATCATATGTAGATGCCCCCATTTATTATGAGATTAAAGGGATGTTCTATTGCCTTTATCAACATTTTGATGGGTCGTTATCATGGTTGACAGCAATTTTACCACAGAAAATTATAACATTTTTCTCTCTCCATTCATTGAGTTTGACCAAGCTATTTTAGGCTGAATTTGACCTCCTGACTAGGTCGATTTTGACTAGGGAAGACCGAGCTATTTTGAGGATGATTTATTGTTGATTTGACCAACATTAAATTTTGGGTTAGGGCTGAAGTTTCACTACATAAATCGATAGGGTTGTTTTGACTTTGAATTGGGCAAGTAAATTTGACTTTTCTACTCTCTCTCTTTACTGAACTTTTGATATAATAAGAAGAAGAATTGATTAAAGGGTTTTTCCAACATTGGATTTTTTCCCTGACATCTGCCAAATCTAGTGTCCTCTTATCTGGGCTTCTCTTCTGCATATTTTTTATGTTCTATCTATTTTTATTGTTAATTTGATTAATGGGTAATGTGATTGCTAGTGGAATTCTAAATTGAAAATGTTATTGGGCTGCTTAAGGAGCATTGAAGTAATTGTGCTAAGAACAGAACATACCATTGTTAACTAAGATTAATAGATTGTCATCACAACCCCTACGATTCTTGTCACATTGATCATTTTCGATATAACGTATACAAATCTATATGTAATTCATGTATGTATCATTCGTTTGATCACACCTTGCCTTAACCATCTAGGACACTAGGTGTAGGAAGAGGTTCCTTTAGCTACCACATTTAGCTAGATATATATGATCCATGTGTATATGATATTATGTCCAATGTGTACTATTTTTATTGTGTTCACTTAAACACTTTATTTTAACTCTTGATGCTTTGGATGTAATTTTAATATGAGTTGTTCCATGGTGTTTCATAAGTTTGCTCATAGAAGTGTTTCATCTTGATGGTTTGGGTATATTCTTGGTGATCTGTGTAGGTGCTATACATTGATCTTATTGTACCCCTTATTTCCTTTAGTCAAAATTTATCCTATGTATCTCTTAACAACACATGTAAAGGCCTTCTAAGCTATAACTAGCTTCTAATAGGGTATTTTTAAGCTCTAAGTAAACTTCCTCAAAAATAATGAACTACCTATAGCTATTTAATTTTATTGATAACATTATTTACAAATTTAAACATATTTTTCACCTCTTTAAAAATTGATAGATATTTCCCTTCTGTATCAATATCAGGTCCATTTTCCCTCCTTATATAAAACATACTTATATTATAAAAGCCTTAGATAATTTTTATTTCTAAGCCTCATGTAATTTTTATTGATTCCTTAATTAGAATAACATTATTAGTTATCTTCAACATCATTAGATATAACTTCTACGTGAGATGACCTTGTTTTTCTCAAATAAAAATAAAACTTAATGAAAAAATAAGGGACCATCGAAATTGCTTTATGTGATTTTACTACCCATTAAAATTTAATTTGGTGGCTACTCTAAAATCTAAATGGACCTATTAAAATTTATTTTCCCGTCGTTGTTCTCTTTTGCTAGGTTTGTGACGCGACTATTCTCCTTTGCTAGGTTTGGGACTGAGTTCGCTCTTTCTCTTCTCTTTATGATTTCGTAGTAGATTCCATACCCTGCTATGATTTTCAATTATTCGCTTCCCTGTCGATTAGACTAGATTTTTAACGTGTATTTATTATATCAAATCTGGGTTCGCTCGAGCTTTAATTGAGATATTTTTCTGCTAATTTGGATTTGGAGGTTTTCGCTACAATTTGAAGCATAAAACATGTCATCCACATATGAAGATAAAATTGCAACATTTAAGAACTTCAAGTTGTATGGATATGTTTGAAAGGTATTTTTATGATCTCATTTCTGTGATTTTTATTGTTAAAATTTTAAAGGATTTAAACTTGTATACCGAATTATGGAGAGGAAGGCAGAGTTAGGGTCGACAACAGTTTATAAATTCAATCATATTTTTTTCATGATTAGAAAGACCGGGCACTCCTATGGAATTATGATCTTAAAGCGTTTTGGGAAATTCAATGGTGATGTGGACTAATTAATATTCTACTATTGCTTCAGAAGTTCTACTATGATTGCATTGCTTTTTGTGATATATGGATCTACTTATGTTGCTCTTTACTATGTTCCTTGCTCTGCTACCATTTAAAAAATATTTGAGCCTCATTGTTTCTAAATAATAAGTAGCCCTTTGAGCCTCATTGTAACACCATTTAGAAACATGTAGCCACCACATCTCTTCTAATACATAAGATACCTTTGCCCAATCTAGTTTATTTCCATTCTGTTTGTAAGCATATTTCAATATTTTGATATTAATGAAATGAATTGTTATTTTTTTTGCATTTATGTATTTATGATTATATGTGTAATTTGTTGTGTTCCTATTTAAGTTCGGACCAATGGTATGCTCTTTCTCTGTTTTTCTTTGCATGTCTCCAACAAGGTTAGGGTATAAGGAGTTAGGGCTTGATCTGGTTCAACCTTTGTAAGACTAGCATCACAAACCCCGATGCCCTCCCATGGTGGAAGAAAATAAATATGGGGGGGCACGAGATCCCTTCAAAATATTCCTTGAGGAAGCCCTCGAGTGATAGAGAAATTTGATGATGTATGACATTGCCTACATCCTTCAACGAGTACACATAGGCGACACATATTCATCCATCAGCCACTCTAGAGGCACCACTCCTTTTAGGGTACAAATCAACTTTGGTATTCGTGTATTTAAGGGCCAGATAGATGCAGACGTCATAGGTAAATGGTTGAATATGTTGGAAGGATATTTTTCAGTTCATCACTTTTCCAATCAGGAAAATATTACTATTTCACTTCCCAAAGCCACCCCACACATGAAGGACTGGTGGGAAAGCTACTATGAACAAAAGAACGAGAGGGAATCCTCATTTTTTTCAGCCACACCCACTTGGGATTCTTTCCAAAATTCCATCAAGGAACAATATCACCTTGTCAGGAGCTATGAAGATAATTACATAAAGTGGACCACGCTACGACAGCGAAGGGACAAATATGTTCTAGAGTTCACAAATGTTTTCCATACACTCTGAATGAAGTTGGGTATCAAGAATTCTGAGTAGCATTTGGTACTCAAGTACCATGACTATCTACACAAGTGCAACCAGGATGTGATGGAGTTCCTGGACATATCCTCGCTCGGCACGATATACGGATACACTGTCAAGAATGAGAAGAAGTTTAAACAAAGAAGAAAGACTTTGGATCTGCAAATCTGAAGCAAGGAAAAGGTGCCCCCAATCTATAGAGAAAATGCCAAAGCCAAGGCAGGGAGACCCAGGACAACCTGTCAGTCCCACACGCAAAGAGCTCCACTCACAACACAAGTGAGTGTCTGACCATGTAGTTACTGGTGGTCAAGTTAAAGGCTTCTTAATGAGATGAATGTTCTGACTCTAAGTCAGAACTTGACAAGGGGAATAAAAAAGGGAAGCAGATCATTGATGCAAAGCCCAGTGCCACTGTGGCCACCAAAAATATCGAGAAGAATGAGCTTGAAGATCTAGAGGAGGGGGAATGCCACTTCCACTCACAGATGTGGGTGAAGGGTTCTCCGCTACAGTTCATTGTCAACAATGGGAGACAAAAGAACCTCATTTCAATAGAGGTCATGAAGTGGTTGAGCCTATTGATGAAAACACATCCACAACCATACACCATCATGTGGCTTCACCAAGGACGAGATCTTTGCATCGGCCAACAATGTCGCCTTCCCTAAAAAATCAAGCCCTTCACGGATGAGGTACTATCTAATTTTTATTCTCTTGAAGTTTGTGATGTATTATTAGGAAAACCATACTTGTGGAAGGGACATGTTGTATATGAGTCTAGAGCTCACTCTATGATTATTACTTTGCGAAATAAGTTGTACATGATAACGAAGGTAGCCCTACCTATTGTCATCTCTTTGATCACTGGAAAGAAATGCAGTAAGATAATTTCCCATACCAGGAATTTTTTTTCCTTATGATTCGCCCTCATGACAAGAAGAAGGTTGTGGCCATGACTTCCAGAAAGGGCTCCTTCGCCTCACATACATCGGTACTTCTACGATGTCAGGTCAAGCACTCCATTGATCTAATCCTGATCACGCTACTACCCAATGGACATATCTATCAACACTCTATTATGGAGAATGATGAGATCAAGAGGCAGATTCAGGAGTTGTTTCATAAAGGGAACATCAAGCCAACCTCATCACCCTATGGGATTCTGATTGTATTGGTATAGAAGTAGGATAGGACTTGGAGACTTTGTATTGACTATCGGTCGCTGAACAAGATCATTGTTCAGAATAGGAAATGAATCCCATAGATTGATGACCTTCTAGACTAGCTCAAGAGGGGGAAATATTTCAGTAAGATTGACTTGAAGTCTGGTTATCACCAGGTGCTATTGAACCATTCAATGTATAGAATACTGCCTTCAAATTGAAGGACAGACTTTTCAAATGGTTTGTCATGCCTTTGGGGTTGATGAATGGCCCCCCAACCTTCATGGGATTGTGGATGAAATCTTGTGACCCTTTACAAATTCATTCGTGGTGGTGTATCTAGATTACATCTTGATATGCAGCCAGAGTTGGGAAGAGCACCTCCACCATATTCCACAAGCCCTTCACACCCTGCAACAACACAAGTTGTGTTCCAATTTGGAGAAATGCATTTTTAGCATAATTGAGGTTCAATATCTTGGATACATCATTGATGAGCATGATGTGCATGTGGACCCAACCAAGATATAATTCATTTGGTATTGGCCAGCCCCAATCACTCTCTAACAGAGCTCCGAAACGTTTTGTGCCTTGCCAATTTCTACCGAAGGTTTAGGTTGTAGTTCTCTCATATCACTTGACCTTTAAGTCAAGTCACCAAGGGAAGAGCGAAAGAATTTATTTGTTTGTTCGAAACCCAACAGAAGGAATTTTTCGAGTTGAATTATCACCTTTTCTTTGCACTATGCTCACATTACCAGACAAATGCCTCCGACTATGCTATTGGTGCAGTTTTTACTTAGCAAGGGTATCAAATCGATTACCATAGTGAGTCACTTTCAGACATAGTTTGAAATTATCCCATTTATGAAAAAGAAATGTATTCCATTCTGAAGGCATGTCGTCAATGGAAGCATTACATTCTGGGGAAATAAGCGGTCATCCACACAGACCACTGGCCCTTGCAGTTCATACAGACACTAGGGAAGATGCAGAATGATTACAATTAGAAATGGTCCACATACCTACAGGAATTCCATTTGAATATTAATTACAAGAAGTGAAACACCAATAATGTTGTAGAGTACCTCAACTAACCACCAGTCATGGTGCTGATCACTGTGCTTGACTCCTATGGGTACAAGACTTTGGGGTGGCTGCATCCTTACAAGAGAAATCCAGAAGTCAGCAGCACATACCATAAACTCTTGGAAGGTAAGCAAGTTAGAAATTTTCACCTCCAAGATACACTATTATTCCACCTGGGGCACATCTTTGTTCCTTCAAGTGAGCATGCCAAGGTGATTTGGGAGGTGCATTATAGTCGAGTCGCTAGACATTTCAGAGTAGAGAAAAAAATGGCAGTATTGTAAAAGTATTTTTATTGGCCGAACCTTCGTCAGGATGTTGGGAGGTTTATTAAATCCTTCACTTCCCACATCATTTCCAAACCAACCATCAAGAAGACGAGCCTATATACTCCTATGCCTACTACTAGTCAACCATGGGAATCCATTTCCATGGATTACATGTTGGGCCTTCCTTGTACTAAGTGTTATCACTGAAAATATTTCAAAGGAAAAGGGTAAGGTAAAAGTTAATTGATCCTACACATACTCATGTTGATCTTGGTCGTGTTCATGAAATAGACATTTGATACAATTCTTAGTTTGAGCAAACAAGCCCATGGTAATCAGAGATCAGAAATCTTCATCAAAATCAAGTGAGGCAGTTCCTAAATTAAGCAAGGAAAGACACATCAGATGGATTAATAATAGGCTCAGACCCAACATCAAAGTGATGAAGAGGCAAATTGAAGACTTGGAGATTCAGCTAAGCATGAAGGACATCCTTAGCTAAAAGAAATCACATAGCAAAGTAAGGCTAAGTCCTAATTTTGATAAATTGCCTTTGAAGTCATTTTAAAAGGATGGTCTTTATGTTTTCAGTTTTGAACAACCTCATGGTATATGGGAAATTCAGTTCAATATAAAGAGGCTCAAGATAGTCGAATTTGCAATAAACTGTGTTTTTGAAATTATACAGCAATTTCGTAGTGCGCTACGAAACTGCTGTATGTGCATATTATGAATTAGTGGACCAATTTTGTGAGACAAAGAGAAATATTTTCAAACGGGAATCTCTGCAAAGTATCATTTACAAAGTGTCAACATTCAGCAAGGGAAAACAAGTAGAAGGACATCTTTGAACTCTAAGCTATATGTTATAAAAGTGATCACTATTTCATAACTTGTTTTTACCAGTCAACTTCTAGAAGAGGTTCTGAGCAGTTGAAAGCTCATCTCTGAAATGTGAACGAGTTTTTCATCCCTAAGATACTGAAGTACAAAAACCTCTTCCACTTTCTTCAGATCCATTACTATCTGGGAGAAATGATGGACCAAAGTTGCGCTACGAAACTGCTGTAGGTGTAGTTTTTCACATGCATATTTCTCTGTTTTACACCTGTTCTTCAAGGATTGATTCTGGATAGCTGGAGAAGTATTTTAAAAAACCAAGAGAGATTTTTGTTCTAGACATCCTGGAATACAAAAATCTCCTTCAGTTTCCTCAAATACATCATGAGCTGGGAGAAATGAATGATCAACTTGCGCTACAAAACTGTTGTAAGTGCAGTTTTTCACAAGCCTATTTCTCTGTTTGACACCTATTTTTCAAAGACATATTGTGAGCGGTAGGAAAGGTGTTTCAAAAAACCAAGAGAGGTTTTTGTTAAGCATGGATTTTTTCACAAAAACACCCTTCAGTTTGTCCAAATACATTTTTTATCAGAAGTTATGAGCTCTGTCCCAAGACACATGTTTCAGCCAGAACAGAGGAAGGAACAGTCTCCTAGTTTCTAGGAACATCAAAGGGATGAGTCATCAAGGGCCAGCTAGAAGGTTATGAGCACAATCAAGTTCGAATTCATGGATTTTTAGGTGTCAAATAATGTTTTAAATGTTTAGATAAGGTTGTTGTAATCATGATGAAGAGATAGAATCCTAATTGTCTTAGGTCTCTAAAACTGCTAGTTAGCAGTCAGTTGTATTTATTAGTTAGTTTTAAATGTTAATAGGTGTCATCATGGAAAGGAGAATTTGACTTTCCCTCATGCTAGAGGAGTAATATCAATCAGGTAGAAGAGCTCTATAAATAAGAGAAAGAGCAATGTACAAAGGGTGGGGAAATTTTATGGAAAAGCTTGTATTTGGCTCATGTAAGACTCATTTTCAGTAATACATATTTGACCTTGCTTCTCAGGATTCATGAAGGATTTTTTATGTTCAGAATATGTGATGTTGTCCTTTTCTTAATTCTTACAGTAGTATGGATGTATAATCACTCAGAATTCACTGAATGTGCTCTGACTTCCTGTATACATTTGTAAATTGTGTGGTCCCATATGAGTTTATGTTCTGAATGTTTAAATGTTGAATGCCCTGACTTCCATGTAAGGTTGAGTTCATTGTGATATTGAGGTGTTGTTGACTCCATAAGCCCAATGGATAGTTGTTAAATCTGTTTCCACCATTCATATTTGTCACAGTTGTTTTACAAGAGTTAGCCATCTTATCTATAATTAAAATCATTAACCCTTTTGAGAGAGCCCTCTCAGGCTAAGGAGGCTAAGCCTTAGCCTAAAGTAGGATTGAAATAGTTACTTGAG
>APFE030115063.1:0-21168 GCA_000404065.3 Pinus taeda | reverse complement strand
ATGAATGCCAGGTATGCTCCTATGAATCAGTGTCATATCCCTGGTTTTCCAAATCCTATGCCAAAGGTTGATTGGTTAGAGGATCTTCCAATATTCAAAGATGAAAAGAAAGACAATGTTGCTCTTCATTTGGTTAGGTTTCATATGCATGTACGCAATCTTAAGGTTCAGTTTCCTGAGGATTGTCTCATGAGAATGTTTATGACCACTTTATAAGGAAAAGCATGGTCTTGGTATAAAAGTTTGGAAAATGGTTCAATATATTCACTTGCTAGTTTTCATGATGAATTCTATGAGATGTATAAAGAATGCCATCCTTCCTTATTTCTACTCAAAGATTGTTGTAGACATTCTTTAAGTCTTATTCAGTACTTGGAAGATTGTTATGGTGATGATGAATTTATGGATGACGAAATTTTAGAGGCTCTTCATAACAATGCATTTCAACACCAAGAAGAAAGTATAACATCTCATGAAATGCAGCATGAAGATCAGCAGGGGTTTACTTATGAAAACCATGTTTCATCCTTTGATATAAATGAGAGGATGCTACCAACTTGCCAAGATTTTGATCACAATGAGTATGAAATTGATTGCAAATACCAAGGAAAAGTACTGGAAGATAGCTGTTATAACCCTCAGGCAGAAGAAAAGATGCTTCATGTTTGTAATTCCTTGCAGCAGCTTGCATCAAAGAATGATCTCTATAATGAACAAAATTACATTGTTTGTGGGCATCATGTAGAAAGGCAGTTGGAAAACACATCAAAGGGGTCTTGTGTGGTTGAGAATCAATTGTCTGAAGAGGTAGAGTGTTATGATGATCATCAAAATAATCATGTCTTCTTTGACCCTATAAGTGAATACATGGCAAAGCTTTGCACAACAGTATTTCATTTTCATTTGCATTATGAAGATCATATACATTATAAGTTGATTTGGTCATCTCATTATCATGGTTATTTTGAAGTTGAATGTAGTCAAGAGCCTCCAATATCAGAAAGGACAATTGATTGGCTTTATTGGAAATATCATGTTGCCTGACCTAAAGTGGAAATTGCAGCTAGTAGGTAGGTAGGAAAATGAAAATAAGCTCAAGGTTGACTGAGCATTTTTTAGTATATGTAGTTCTCTCTCTCCTACAATGGTCATCAAGCTTAAGCCCGAGGTGAAGTCCCAAGAAGCTTAAAGGGGATGCTTGTCAAATAGATTTATATTTGCAATAATGGATAAGGCACTGGACCTGCAAGTTCTTAGTGTACCACAAGGGCACACTATCCCAAGTGGAGCCACTGTTATCACTGAAAATATTTCAAAGGAAAAGGGTAAGGTAAAATTTAATTGATCCTACACATACTCATGTTGATCTTGGTCGTGTTCATGCAATAGACATTTGATACAAGTCTTAGTTTGAGCAAACAAGCCCATGGTGATCAGAGATCAGAAATCTTCATCAAAATCGAATGAGGCAGTTCCTAAATTAAGCAAGGAAAGACACATCAGATGGATTAATAATAGGCTCAGACCCAACATCAAAGTGATGAAGAGGCAAATTGAAGACTTGGAGATTCAGCTAAGTAAGCGTGAAGGACATCCTTAGCTAAAAGAAATCACATAGCAAAGTAAGGCTAAGTCCTAATTTTGATAAATTGCCTTTGAAGTCATTTTAAAAGGATGGTGTTTATGTTTTCAGTTTTGAACAACCTCATGGTATATGGGAAAGTAATTTCAATATAAAGAGGCTCAAGATAGTCGAATTTGCAATAAACTGTGTTTTTGAAATTACACAGCAGTTTCGTAGTGCGCTACGAAACTGCTGTAGGTGCATATTATGAATTAGTGGACCAATTTTGTGAGACAAAGAGAAATCCTTTCAAATGGGAATCTCTGAAAAGTATCATTTACAAAGTTTCAACATTCAGCATGGGAAAACAAGTAGAAGAAGGACATCTTTGAACTCTAAGCTATATGTTATAAAAGTGATCACTATTTCATAACTTGTTTTTACCAGTCAACTTCTAGAAGAGGTTCTGAGCAGTTGAAATCTCATCTCTGAAAAGTGAAAGAGGTTTTCATCCATACCATACTGAAGTACAAAAACCTCTTCCACTTTATTCAGATCCATTACTATCTGGGAGAAATGATGGACCAAAGTTGCGCTACGAAACTGCTGTAGGTGCAGTTTTTCACATGCATATTTCTCTGTTTTACACCTGTTCTTCAAGGATCGATTCTGGATAGCGGGAGAAGTATTTTAAAAACCCAAGAGAGGTTTTTGTTATAGACATCCTGGAATACAAAAACCTCCTTCAGTTTCCTCAAATACATCATGAGCTGGGATAAATGAATGATCAAACTTGCGCTACAAAACTGTTGTAAGTGCAGTTTTTCACAAGCCTATTTCTATGTTTGACACCTGTTTTTCAAAGACATATTGTGAGCGGTAGGAAAGGTGTTTCAAAACACCAAGAGAGGTTTTTGTTAAGAATGGATGGGTTCACAAAAACCTCCTCCAGTTTGTCCAAATACATTTTTTATCAGAAGTTATGAGCTTTGTCCCAAGACACATGTTTCAGCCAGAACAGAGGAAGGAACAGTCTCCTAGTTTCTAGGAACATCAAAGGGATGAGTCATCAAGGGCCAGCTGGAAGGTTATGAGCACCATCAAGTTCGATTTCATGGAGTTTTAGGTGTCAAAGAATGTTTTAAATGTTTATATAAGGTTGTTGTAATCATGATGAAGAGATAGAATCCTAATTGTCTTATGTCTCTAAAACTGCTAGTTAGCAGTCAGTTGTATTTATTAGTTAGTTTTAAATGTTAATAGGTGTCATCAAAGCAAGGAGAATTCGAATTTCCCTCATGCTAGAGGAGTAATATCAATCAGGTAGAAGAGCTCTATAAATAAGAGAAAGAGCAATGTACAAAGGGTGGGGAAATTTTATGGAAAATCTTGTATTTGGCTCATGTAAGACTCATTTTCAGTAATACATATTTGACCTTGCTTCTCAGGATTCATGAAGGATTTTTTATGTTCAGAATATGTGATGTTGTCCTTTTCTTAATTCTTACAGTAGTATGGATGTATAATCACTCAGAATTCACTGAATGTGCTCTGACTTCCTGTATACATTTGTAAACTGTGTGGTCCCATATGAGTTTATGTTCTGAATGTTTAAATGTTGAATGCCCTGACTTCCATGTAAGGTTGAGTTCATTGTGATACTGAAGCGTTGTTGACTCCATAAGCCCAATGGATATTTGTTAAATCTGTTTCCACCATTCATATTTGTCACAGTTTTTTTACAAGAGTTAGCCATCTTATCTATAATTAAAATCATTAACCCTTTTGAGAGAGCCCTCTTAGGTTGAGGAGGCTAAGCCTTAGCCTAAAGTAGGTTTGAAACAGTTACTTGAAGTCTTCCTCATCTGCAGCCTATCCAAGGTCTGATTTTGAGATAACACTAAGCATGGAAATGACTATGTTTTTGTGGTCGTTGATAGATTCTCTAGGATAGATATTATGGCGTCCTGCAAGAAAAGTATCATAACAAAGGCTACTACTAAGTTATTCTTTGAGCGAGTGTGGGTACACTTTGGGATCCCTCAGTCTGTTGTCTCTGATTGGGACAAAATATTCCTAAGTGCATTTTGGTCAAGTCTCTAGTTAATGTTGAATACCAAACTGACTAAGTCCATGCCTTTCCATCCCCAAACTAATGGCCAAACAAAAGTCATCAACATGATGGTCGTACAAATTTTGCGCATGTACAACTTGAAGCATCCACACACAGGGGATAAAATCCTCCCCTATGTCCAAGACAACTACAATAGAGCTTTCCATAGCTCAATGGGCCACATCGCCTTTCAGATAAGGCTGGGATTTTAGCCATTATGTTCCATTGATTTGGCCATACCATTTGCGGCTACTGAGGTAGATTCGGCTCATGTCCAATACAAAGCTGACAGGACTAACAAATTCATTAAGCACATTCAATGCATCTACCAGAAGGTCCATGATATATTGGACATATCTAATGTTAAGTAAAAGCAGTGTCATGATCAACATTGTGTGCCACACAAGTTGCACATAGGTGACAAAGTTTGGGTACATTTGCAGAAGGAGCGCCTTGCTGGACCCCACCATAAGCTTCACCCGCTTCGATGTGGGCCATACTCAATCACCAAGGTTATAGGGGATAATTCCTTTGAGCTTAGCATTCCACCATTCATTGGTCTACATCCAGTGTTTAATGTAGACCGCCTTCGGCCATACTTTCCACCATTGATGGACACATCCAACATTGCAGAACAACTCACACCAACAGAGCTGAACCCAGATTGCATGGAACAGGCCACACCTGATCAGATCATGGATGCATAGATCAAGAACACTCACCAAAAAGAGATCCAACTATATCAGATCTTCAAGGATGGCCAACTCCTTCACCAAGGAAAGTGTCTCACTAGGGACCAAGTTCAGTAGAAATTTATGCATCTCATGGAGGCACTCCATGCAATGTGGACCATTGCTTCCTAAGGGAAGAGGAATGATCTAGGTGGATATTGGAGGCCACCTACCTATTCCACTTGGACCTCCAACATTGTCTCTTCTATTTTTTCGGTTTCCTTAATTGTAGCACAATTTACGATTTTTGGCAGTTTTTCGATTCCTCAACTTCTGGAGCCATTTTGAGGCCCTAAACAACATTTTTAGGAAAAATGGAGAGACTAAAAATGTCTGAAACTAACTAGCTAATTGTTTTGGCCTCCTCTTAGAAATCTTCCAAATGAGGTATTATGATGGGAAAATAAAGATTGTATGCCAAAGTTACGACCTCAGGAAGTTGATGTGCCAATTCACCCAAACGAGGCCCACAGTTTTGGCGATACAACCCCTAGGGTTAGGGTTTTGGATGTTTAGTGTTTTCCACTATTTCTCAATATAGATATCCCTTTAAACCTCATTGTAACATTGCTCAAAGACATGTAGCCACCACATCTCTTCCTCAGAGATAAGCTACCATCGTGCAAGCTTGTTTATTTCCATTCTATTTGTAAGCATATTCTAGTATTCTGATATTAATGAAGTGAAGTGTTATTTTTGTTGCATTTATGTATTTATGGTTATATGTGTAATTTGTTACATTCCCGTTTAAGTTCGTATCAACTATAAAGATTAGTTGAAATGACCCAAAATAGTCGACTTACCTCATGTAGATAAAATCAATCGAATGAACCAAACCAGTTTACTTACATTAACTAAAAATACTAGTTGTATGAACCATATTATTTGACTTACATTCACTAACAAGGGTAGTTGAAACCTCTATCTAAGTCAATAATCAAGTTGAAGAATAATCTCAAACCATATAAGAATTAACCATTCCTCATCAGTTGCACATTGGTTAGCATTACACATGTACACTGAGGTCAACATTCCTCAGCATAACATAGGCATTGAACAAACATAGGAATTGAACTCATTCCTTAGATATTACATAGAATATAGCATTCCCAGTCCTCCATGAAACAAATGTTCCATTTATTCAAAATGGTATTTAAATAACCCAGAAAATGTTCATATAACGTTATCTAGAACATAAGTACTAAAAAACTCTTATCTTATAATGAAATATTTGACAATTGAGATTAGACATATAGCTCTCCATAAAAACTTGGATAAGTTGCAGCCAAATCTTTCTTACAATTGTCACCCTTAAGCCATATACCAAAGCTTGAGGAGGAGTTCTTTGAGATCATCAAAGCATTGATATCAACTAAAATAGGGTGTTTAAAGATACACCACCTTTACCCACTACCTATCAAATTAATAAAATAAAGATAGTGAACCACTTCACTTGCATAAAACCATCATCTACTCATGAAATTAATCAATATCATCAGTTGAAATAGGGCGTCTCAAGGCTACACAACCTTCACCCACCATCTATTCAACAATTTCACATAAGGAAGGGAACACTTCCTTTTATGCAGAGGGACTTATAACAAAACATCCCAACATCTCTAGGAATTTAGACATAGAGAGTCTCAATTCAATTGTGGAGAGAGAAATAATGTTAATAGTAAGGAGGTTTTATCAGTTGTGTTACCTCTAAAGGAATAAAAGTGCACTCTCTAGTAGCTTCTCAGTGAAAATTTCACCTATGTTCTCAACCTAACCTTACAGAACTACCATTAGGTGTTATCATCTTACTAGCCCTTAGTGTCTCCACCACTCAGAGGTTATCAACCTGCATAGTTTCCAGTAGATTTATCAAACCTATAAGGCATAACCACTACTCAGTGATTACCAACAAGTAAGTCTTCTAGGTTTCCTTACTCAAATATCAACTTAGCTTACTCTGTGATTATCAGCCAAAAATCAAATGAGCTTAATCTGTGATTATGTGTTTCTCAGTTATGTTATCATTAAAGCTTATCTATGGTTATTAGCTAGCAATCCTTATGGGTTTCTCTATTGTACTATCATCATAGCTTCCATGCGATTCTTTTCCAGCAAGCCTAATGGGTTTCTCAATTGTGTTATCATCAAAGATTGTCTTCTCCCAAAATTCTCTCAATCCTCGTATCCTTCTCTTCCCTCTCAACAAATAATTTTGATCACCGGAATCCTTTAGGCCTCCCTTTTATTCCTATTCCTTGTGATGATTGAGTCAATCTTCAATCAAGAACAAATAATATCTCATGTTTCCTGAACACTTTGATAGGCTAATCACTCTTTCTTTTAGGATCCATGCAACCCATCCTTCTTGGACAACACAATGCATCATTTCCTTAAGTTTCTTGTCCTTTCTTGCTATTATGCCCAAACGAAATATGGGCCTATCCTTTATCTTTTAGTTAATTTATCACATATGCAACTCATTTAAAACCAACTAGCCAACCCATGACTAATATTTAAAGTAACTAACTCCTCAAGCAATGGAATCTGTGTCCCTTTCTCTCAGTCATTTTAATTTATGGTACCTAATTACAAGGAATTATTTTCAATGTTTACAAGGGGAGGTAACCCACAAGGGATGTCATAATTTGATACATATTATATCAATGATAATATTTCATTAAAATTTTATTTTTCTTTTTTTTCCTAAAGCAAGAGTCGAACCTTCTATTTCATTAATCAGTAAATAAAATACATAAAATACAACAATCCTCAGTAAGTTGTAGACCAAGGAGAAAACCCAACGTTAACTATTAACGGGCCAGAGGCAAAAGCCCCGATCCCTACAACCAAACCTCAAAACTCTCAAAAGAAATACACTGTGTACATCGGCAAACCAAAATATAGAGTCGGACCCAAAGCGGCACAAATGTGCCATTCAATAAAGATTTCATGTTTGCATAACTCACAACCTGTGTATCTGTGGAACGTGAAAGATAAGCACTTCCCACCAAGAACATTTTGCTGCCCACCAAGAGTACTAAACCTTAACTCCTCCCACCATTTTCCTTAACTGCCTTTTTAATTTCATTTGTCGAACCATCTCGCTTGATCCCATGGCTATGGCCAATATTGTTGTGCTTAGGAGCCTGAAATTTACCCATGTGGACCCACCAACATGCTCAATCAATCTGAACTGTAGATCCACCTCGCAAGATCAGACGATTGAGGGTTATATCGTACCAGTCTACATCGCCGAACAATAACGTGCAATGAGGGCGGTATTCCATCCGACCCCACTGCCATCTGGAGATCATTGAATGGAATCGCTCCCAAAATGGAAAAACCACTTCCCACTTGCAAGGCTTGTGATCACCGAAAAATTGCCCTGGATGTGGTATTACAAACAAAGATGAAAAACCCAGGGTTTCGAGGCCGCCGAGGGTTCCTGAATTCCGGTCTCTCAACACATCAACACTACTTGAACCACTGTGAGATGAGGCTTCCGCCCTCCTACTTGTCACCCAAAAAGCTGAAACTTCTAGGCTGCTACCACTGGTGACCTCTATGGAAGTGTTGACCCAAGTTGCGAAGGATGTCCAATGTGTGCAACCTGCTAAAGACTCGATGATCATAAAGCTACTGAGTCATTTGGACTTCGCTCCATGGCTCTGTTCTGAAACACCATCCTATCTTCATCAGCTTGGTCGTGACACTTTTCCTTTAATCTATTCTGAGGTAGCTCTTGCCATTTCATCGCAACCCTATTTTATGTGCAACTCACTCCTTGATTGGCCAGAAGATCTACCAATTTATTGGCCGTTCTTCGCACATGTTTAAAACTGACTCTTCGAAGGCACTGTAGGTCACTGTGAATCCGTTGAAAGACCAGGATTAGCCTCTAGTTTCTTGAGGCTTTTTCTGGCTTCATACCCCAGCTGATTCTCTTGACTGAGTTAATGATTAACTGAAAATCAACTTCAACAATCACATTATGGCGATTATCTTGAACCAGGAAATCTAAACATTTCTCCATAACCATTAATTCTACCATATTTTTGGTGGCTCTTCCTAAATGGCCATGGAAGATGAAAATAATATTTCATTTTTCATCCCTTAAACCCCCCCCATGACCCACCGTGCCCGGGTTGCCTTTTGAGGCACCATCAATGTTGAATTTCAAAAAAACCTTAGGGAGAGGATGCTAGAAATCTAGCTCAGAATCCAATAATGAAACCTTCCTATCCAGGCCCTGAGGAATGAGTCTCTGCAACCCTAGCTAACTGAGAATCCTCAATTCTATTGCAGAAGGTGGATTCTTTGGGAGATTTCGGACAATAGTGCCCACCGTCTCCTTAAGCTGTTTTAAAATATGTTCAGAAAGGTAAAGGGATGATTTTTTTTCACTCTTGAAGATTCTATTGTTCCTTTCTTTCCAAACATTCCAAATAATGAAGCTCGGCGTAAGAGCCCAAGCTGTGCCAAGAACTTCATTATCTGAAAAGTTTCTTCTCCAGTTGTTTAGGGTGTTTATGATACTCCCTTTGTCCCTATCATACTGTGGGAAAATGGTGGCAAAAGAATCATACAACCTGGAGGTAAAAATGCAATTATTGAGAAGGTGCTCCATTGTTTCCTCTTGTGCTTCAGACAGCTGGCATCCGGAAGGCCCCAGGAAACCCCTCTTACGAATCTTATCCCATGTCCAAATCTTCCTATGCTGAACTAGCCACATGAAAAGTTTAATTTTCATCCAACCTTGATGCCTCCATAGTCTTTGCCAAACTCTATCCAGAGCATAGGAATCCAATCCAAGGAGAATGAGTTTTTCTTCCTTAATATTAAAGGTACCCTCATTGTTGTTGCCCCATATCAGTTGATCATGCCCCCCTGACACTAAAATTTTCCTTTGATCTAACTCTTTCATTAGTATCTCAACTTTATCTTTTAGGGGGTTGTCATCCCTGAATTCAAAGCTCCTCCAGGTTCTCCATTTTCCTATATTATTGGTTTGATCCCAAAAATTCTTTACCTTGGATAGCCCTTTAGTATCTACCTCTAACTTGAGGTCCTTCGATTCCTCTTTTAATAGAATAGGTTCTTGTTGCCATCTATCCTCCCAGAATAGAGCTAAGTCTCCCTCTCTAATTTCCCAGAAGCTGCTTTCTTGGACTAAGCCTCTATTTTCCCAAGCCTTCTTCCAAATGTGTGATCCCTTAATATTTCCATCCATCCTTATATGATCATTATTTTTCCATGAGCTGGCGTATTTTTCTTTCCAAATTATAGCCCACTGAGCCTCTGGTTCTTTTACCCATCATGACCATAATTTAGCCCCTAAAACCTTGCTTAGAATGTTAGGATCACCCAATCCAAGACCCCCATGGTTTTTAGGTTTGCAGATTTTTTCCCAGGCCACCAAGGCCCATTTCTTCCTTTCTTCCCCCTTACCCCAGAGAAAGTCTCCTTGTATGGTTCTAAATAGATGCAAGACCCCTTTAGGAGTAGGGAGAGCTGATAGCATGAAAACTGGGATTGATTGAAGAACAACCTTTGTAAGAACCAACCTACCAGCCAAGTTTAAGGATTTCATAATCCATTTCATGATTTTATCTTGCAATTTGTTAATCACTGGCTCCCAGATGCTCTTGTGTAATGGCTTTGCAGTTAGAGGAACTCCCAAATATTTTGACGGGAGAGATTCCCTTTGAAAGCCTAGAATTTTAGTGATGTTCCTCTGAATAGCAATATTAGTATTGAAGAAAAAAATCTTAGATTTGGAGAGATTAACTTCCATACCTGACACCATGGCAAATTCATTTAGGATTTGTTTATACGAAAGAGCTTCTTTGATTGTGGGGATTCCCTACAACATGGTATCATCTACAAACTGTTGATGAGTCAAAGCCTGTCCGCTATCAGAAAGTTGGAGACCTTTGATCTTACCAACTTCTTTTGCTTGCTTGATAGATCGACCCAGTCCTTCCATCGTGAGAATGAAGAGAAAGGAAGAGAGTGGGTCACCCTGTCTGAGGCCTCTAGAAGGAATAAAAGTCTCCGGAGGAGAACCATTGACCAAAATTGAAAAGCTAGAGGAAGTGACCAGGGGCAAGACCCATCTCACCCAGTTGTGATCAAACCAAAAAGCAATGAGAACTTTCCTTATATAGGTCCAATTCATCTTATCATAGGCCTTGGCTATGTCCAATTGCATGATCATTCCAACATTTCTGTTGCTAGTCAGATAGTGCACCACTTCATGTGCTTGAATGATGTTATTGAGAATTTGCCTTCCTTCCACATACGCAGATTGTTCCACAGCAACTAGGGTAGGAAGGAGGGGTTTGAGTCTATTGGCCACCACTTTTGATATTATCTTGTAAACCACATTGCACAAGGCTATCGCTCTAAACCTGCCAAGGGTTTGGGCTACCACCTATTTAGGGATCAGGGTGACGAAGGAGGTATTCAACACTTTCAAAATAGTTCTATTCATCTTGGAATCTTCTACTACATTCATAATATCTTGTTTGACAATATTCCAACAAGCCTTAAAGAAATCTACATTGAAACCATATGGGCCTGGCGCTTTATCATTCTGCATTTCTTTGAGGACTTCACTAACCTCCTCTTCAGTCACTGGCTTGTTAAGGTTGAAATTGTCATCTCTAGACACCAACCTAGGTATATGTCAAGTGAAGTCCCTGATGGAGTTTTCTCTGTCATAACAGGTTTCCATAGCTATACCTCGAAAGTGCTGAACTAGTACAACTTCTATCTCTTCATGAGAATTGTGAAGATTACCTCCCTCATCCTTGATCAAAGAAATTTGGTCATGAGCTTTGTTCACCATAGTGGATCTGTTGAAGAATCTAGTATTACGTTCTCTTTCTTTTAGCCATTAAACTCTAGATTTTTGTCTCCAAAATATTTCCTCTTGTTTTCATAAATTCTCCCAGTCTTGATGATATTTAATAGCTTGATCTCTTCTAACTTCATCAAAGCCATCCGTGATAAGGGCTTGGTTGAGTTCCTGCAATTTACCTTCAACAACTTTTTTTCCTCAAAAATGTTGCCATATTCGTTCTTGTTCCAATCCTTGAGCCTCAGCTTGATGTGTTTTAGTATTTTCTAAAGAAGGAACATTCTAGTGCCTTGGATGTTAAAATCTTCTGACCACCATTTGGAAATGTTGCTGATGAAATCTCTGTGGGAAAGCCAGATATTCTCAAATCGAAAAGGTCTGTTCCTGGGGGTACCAATGCCCTGCACCTCCAGTTGAACCAGCCAATGATCTGAGCCTCCAAAGCGGAGAACTATTGTTGCTATTTCCTTGTCATTGAGCATAAGGTCCTCTGAGATTATGAATCTGTCTAATTTTGAGGCCACCTGAGACTCTCCTCCTTTTTTATTGTTCCAAGTAAAAATGCCATTACTCGTTACAATGTCCAATAGCTTCATATTATCTATAAAAGCTTGAAATGTCAGAGAGTCTTTACTTAGAACTCTGGTTCCCCCTTTTTCTCCGAAAGTGATTTGATCATGTTGAAATCACCCCCCAAGATCCATGGAATGCCTAAATGTCTATCTCTAAGATCCTCCAGAGAATCTAGAAACTTGAGTTTTCCATCCATTCTTTGGGGGCAACAAACATTTGTGACCAGGTAGGTTTCCTTATCTCTCATAAGCTGCATGACCACTGATAAACATTCCCTAGATGCCTCAGCATCTAAAATGAAATTTTTTTTGGGATTCTAAAGAATGAGTATGCCTCCTACAGTATTCTTTGCTTTGACTTCCAGAAACTCAAATCGATCGAGCCATTTACTATGAATCTCTCTTATTTTTTAAATGGAAAATTTAGTTTCCTAGATGAAGATCACATCCGGTGTTGCTTGTTTCATTCTATTACTAATTAATCTTTGTTTTCCTTTACTGCCTAGACCCCTAATATTCCATGAAGTGAATTTCATTATTAAAGATTTGTAAAGGAATAGCTGGTTAGGTCTTTCATCTTACCTGAGTCTATCATTAGCTTTCCGCATTCCATCAATAGTTCATTTTGCTTTTTCCTGCCTCTTTTCTTTGCTGGGTTTATGGGTGCTAATCCTGGTATGGTTTTCATCATTTCCACACCTTCATTTCCTTGCCTTTCGTTGTTTCTTTGCCTCTTCGGCCCTTTGGTTTGGGTTTTACATATAAACGGTTGTTGAACTCTACTAAACTCTTCTAGAGGTAACGAGTCCACCCCTTCCTTAGTTCCTCGATTCAAGAAACGTTCCAGATCTAGGTTCTCTTTCTCAAGAATCTCCTATAATTCTTGGTCCTCCATTTCCATCCCACTTTGGGTCATTTCATGATCCATCTCTTGGTTTGCATCACTCAACATAGTTTCTTTCTATTTATTATTTTCTTGTGTTTGCTCCCTATCTTCTTCTTTCCCCTTCTCCATTGGACCTTCTCCCTTCGCCTGATCTGCATTTATTATCCCTTATTCCTCTTCGAGAACTTGGAACCTGTTTTGACTAGCATGTTGCCCTTTTGACTTTTGTATCTTTGGCCCCCTCTTGCTTCCTTTTCCTTTATTTTCTACTTTGTGAAATCATTTAGAATCTTTCATTGTGTTAGCTTTACTCTTATTCTCTATTTTACTAAGAGGGCAGTGTCTAAATAGGTGTCCATGCTCATGGCATTTGCAACATCTAAATGGAATATGTTCATAATCCACTGTTTGCACCCATTCTTCATAAAATACTTCCAAGATTACCTTATCAGGTAAAGCTCCTGAGAGTTCCATCTCCACAGATATTCTAGCAAAGGAAGTATACTTTCCCCTTCTAGTGGCTTCAGAGGCTCTGACAAAACGTCCTAACTTGTTTCCTATGGCAGATAAGGATTCCATTTGCCAGTAATCAAGAGGTAGAGAGTAGAGGCGTACTCAAACCAGGACTAAAGTAAAAGTCTCACGCTCCGGAACAAAATTCATAATCCATGGATGCATATAGAGACCTATTGCAGCATAAAAATAGGGCCCTCCTTGAAATACTCTGTCTTTATCTTCAATGTTTGCAAATACCATAGTGAGGAAACCTTTGACCCAAGATGTAGGTCAATGCTTCCTTTTGGTTTCAAGTGGTATTTAATCCACATTTGCAAATATTTTTCAATGGGCCATAAACCCATGAATTTACAAATGATTGCATATGTTTGAATGTGGTCCCTGTGCGCTTGCAAAGCAGGATCACTTAAAATGACTCTAGGTGTAACTGTAGCTTCGGGTTTACATGGTCCCATGTGTGCTTTGTCCTTTGTTCCCTATTCCTTGTCTTCTTCCTCATATTCCTTAGTGTTGTTATTCTCTTTTGACTCATTTCTATCTTGTTCCTCTTCACCATTCCTGTTCCTTCCTTCTAAAGGGCCTCAATCATATTCCATTGGTTTTTTACCCCTCATGGCCATAGCTTATTTGTAGGAGGGATTCGAGCTCCCTCCTTTGTGACCTTCCATGGAGAACAACCTCTGAAAGAGCCTGAAACCCTAGCTATTCACCCTGTGCCGCCTCTCGACTGGGTTCAATTGCTTCCCAACTCCATGTACCTCATTTTCACCTGTAACTCATATGAAAGTATAGATTTCGAGTTTTCTTCATTATTATTTCATTAATATTTTCATTCTCTATAACAATTTTTAAAAAATTCAAACACCATAACTAAATATCTCTTTTAATGTTTTAAGATTGTACAAATAAAAAAAAAATGGCCTCAAAATAATAATAAAAAATCACAATATCGTGAAATGTAAATCTGATTAATGATGGCCTCAAAATAAAAATTTTCAACACACACACACACAGACACACACATTGAGAAGCACTTTCTAGCCCAACATGAAGGAGATGTTGTCACGTAATGTTACATTTAAAAACAATAAAGTAATACTTACAACAACAAATTAAAAAATAATAATAACAAAAACAATCAATATTTTCCACAAATAAAATACTTCATTTTCCACCTTAATTTTATATGCACATTATATAGAGATAAAGTAATCGAAAGTAAAATAAAGAATAAAAAAAATACTTCTAAATATTAATGATATATTTAATTCATCCACTGCTTAATTGCACACACAATAAACTATTACATCTATTCCAATAAAAAATGTGATACATTTATACAGTTGGAACAAGATCCAACCAATTCCAAATTAGGAAGCCGTGGTTGAGAAAATATCTCAACAATCTCCAACAACTCAATCCAAACCAACAATCCAATTCTAATGTATTGTTTCTAACACCCTCCCTTAATGATTACATTACAAATAACAATATTATAATAACAAGTTACAATATTGAAACTATAACATTGATGTATATCTTATTTGTTTATCATTAGCACTTTCCCCACTTTAGCATCTCACAAACTACACTCTTTCTCCACCACAGCTTTGAGCTTAACACTTAACCCATTTAAGACAAAAATGTCTCCAACCATCATTGAAATATATGTAGGACTCACACTCACCGTATTTTCAACTGGTATTTTTTTTAAGAAAATAGCCTTGATACTCAATCATTCTATTGACAAACTCCCATCTGACGAAGACATAGTGTGCTTCATTCACCAACTATATAGGAATGTTTTCTAGATATTGAATGTATCCAACAATCTCTCTTACAAAGTGACTTTTTTTTACACACTCAAAAACATACAACAAATCACATAACCTATAGTTGTTTTTCTTCAGTCACCGCATCCTCTAAGAACAACAAACTATAATAGACTATATAAAAAATTAAACCAATGATGTGTTCTTGTGACACCACATACAATAAGAACCACTAGTTTAAAAAGTGTGACAAACTCTGCCTTGAATTCATTATCACTTCCAGAATCTAGTGATTCTTCAAAGACATCATCTGGTGGGTCTTCATAGTTAGCTATGTAGGTAGGTTTTTTTAATGTTCCTTTTTCAATATCTCTCGCACAAATTTTACAATTTAATGTTATATCCCCATGTCTTTGACAGTAGAAGCATTCATCTGTACTCACATTTTTATTTGTTCTTCCCTTGGAAAATAATACATGTTCAACTTGTGAATTGACTTCTGCTTCTCCATCTCTTGCTTTCATCCTGTTTTTCTTTGCTATAAGTGTTGCTATCATTTCATCTAGTATTCATGAGGATAATTGATTTAACATAAAAATAACATTGTCATTTTTTGAAGATAAACTATTTAACAAGATTTACTTTAAAGCCAATTCTTTCCAACTGCCTTAGAAGGGAATTTAAATCATTTATGTGAGTATATGGGGATGTTTCATCATGCATTTTAGATTTGAACAGCGGTAATTTCAAGGAAAAAATTACATTCACAAATTTCTCAACAAATATCTTACTTAATTGTTCCCATATTTTTGCAAATAATTTTATAAGTCCATGATGTATCGATATGAATCTGAGAGACAATCTAATGATGGAATTAGCTTTATCCTCCTCTCCCATTCAATTAATTGTTTAGTGTCTTCAAGTGATGGTTTTGTTCCCTTTACTAAACTCTATAATCTTTTATGCATCAAATGCAATTGAATCTTTAAATTCCAAGTATGGATGTTAAGGCCATTAAATGTTTCAAATAATATATGCTCTATGTTAAAAGGAAAGTAATTTAAAACAATTACCTTATGCAATAACAAGAGAGGCGTAACTTCCAGGGAAAATTTTAAGAACCCCCCTAAATTTACATGTATAATAAATGGGCAAATCTCCATGGTATATAGGAAAAATTGGAAGGCGATTTTATCAATAATATAATATGTATATATATTTTTTGGCGAATGGCAAATATCTTTACCATGGGTTAATACCATGGGTTATCACTAAACCTGGAGCTTAAAAATTAACTATTAGTAAATTTATAAAAATTAATAAAATTAATAGTTGATTATTTTATTTTATATTTTTAACCAAGCCAAATTGTTTAAAACATACATTAAATAACAACATCCATTTACTCTTGATCCCACCATCCTTTTTACTCTTGATCCACCAAGCCCTAAGGGATCAACAATTTTTTCACTCTATGCTAGTTTGCAATCACGATATTTTGATACCTCTAGGCATATCACGATATTTATACCTCTAGGGCGGTAGTAGAATCCAGAGTAAAGATGGATCTATGTTGGTTTAATTTCCCCATTTTAAATAGGCTACATCCAGGGAATACCATGGGTCAATACCATGTGCCATTTTTATTTTTATTAATACTAATATTAGGGTTAGTAATGTTTTTTTGCATGATATTAATAACAATTTAGTTCATGGTATTTGTCGCATAGTATTTTTCCCATAGGTTTAACCTAGATATAATGCATTTTATGAGTGTTTGTAAATATAAGGTGACTTATGGAGTAAATATAAAAAAAAGTTTTATTTGTTTACCATACCTCTAGCTTATTTATATTTTTGTTAATTTACCATACCTCTTTTACAAATATGGTATTTGGCCCATACGATTCACTTAAATAAAACCTCTTTCTTGAACCTTCATAAATAGAATGAGAGTTATGGACTAAATATAAAAACATGTTTTATTTATTTACCCTTATATTTTTATTTGTTTACACCCTTGCATGCATATAGGGTGACTTATGAAGTAAATATAAAAAATGTTTTATTTATTTACCATACCTCTCATTTATTTATATTTTTATTAATTTACCATACCTCTTTTATAAATATGGTATTTGGCCCATAGGATTCACTTACATCAAATTTATTCTTGAAAATGGGCTAATGGATTCACTTAAATAAAATTTATTCTTGAAAATGGGCGAATGGATTCACTTAAATAAAACTTATTCTTGAAAATGGGCGAATGGAAAGTTGTAGCTACTAATTTCAAGCGTTAAAATTACCTTTTTTACCCTCTCCCTTAAAATAAGGTGGGCTATTTGAGGTGATTTGTAAAAATGTACTATGATACAAAATATTCGCCCACTAAAAATTTAAAACCCCTTAATTTCCCCAAAAAGCGACACTAAAAATGTGTTTCAAAACACTCCTTGGTAAAAGAATATCTCAACATTTTCATTTAACTTGTCTCTTTATATCCTATATGTGTTGCCAAACTAACTTGTCACTTCAACTAAAATTGATGGTTCAAATTATAGAGCAGCATCCTGTTTTCCCTATCTAATTTTAGTTCTACATCTAGTGGCCATAGGGACTTCTTACAGTAGCGCCTCTCTCATATTTCACAATAAAATAAACCAGAACTATTTCTTTTTAATCCCTCTCGATCTAATGAATATGGTGGTGGGGAAATTGACGCCAATAATGCAAAAAGACTCTGGCAAAACAATTGCACTAGTTGAGATGCTACTCATAGTAGAGCTCTCTTATAACATAGACAATCTGAATTACTTTGGTTGCTTCAATGTAAATAAGATGGGTGCTCAAACATCGAGGTGACTTCAAGCTTGATCAAAACGCTTTAGGATAGATGGATCCAAGCCTTATGCTTAGGCTTCGACATTTTCAAATGATTTGCATACGTAGGTCAATGCTTCTCATCCACGAAAATCTCACCTAGTGACTCCCGTCAAATTTTGACTGAATTGATGAGAACTGACACACACACAATGCATGCATACAATTTAACTCTCATTTGATAATTCTATCCAGTTTCAACAAATAACCTAGATGACCACGTAGAAAATGTGAGGGCTTAACATATGAAAGGTCAAATTCACTGATAATATCTCTTGAAGCTAAAACTTTCAAGTAAGGCCACGACATCCTCTGCTCTTCAAGTTTTTAGGGCGGGATCACTGGGGTTGGACACAAACAACATGTAGCCATATTCATGTGATATAGATCTGGGAAACTTTCCTACATGAAACATTAGATTTAAGAAAACCTTTCACATTCTTTTGGGCCCTATGGTAAGGAGTAAACCCAACTCTCATACCAAGACAAAATATGTAGCTAAATATACAATAAACTATTGCATCCGCTCTAATAAAAAATGTGATACATTTATATAGTTGGAAATAGATCAAACTAATTTTAAATTAGGAGATTTTGGCTGAAAGAATATCTCAACAATCTCCAAGAACCTAACCCAAACTAACAAACCAATTCTAATGTAAGCATTTCTTCTAACATAAAATACGTCATTTTCCACCTTAATTTTTACATCAAGTAACTAGAAGTAAAAAAAAAAATTAATTAATATTGAAGAAATATGTAATTCCTTCACTACATGGAGTTGAGAGATTCCATGTAAAATTAATAGTTAAAATATGTTTTTTTTTAATGGAGATTCGTAATTATTCATTTTAATATGTTGTTGAGATAATAATAATATAATATTAATAATAAATATAGACAATAGTAGATATATGTTTTCTACTTCCAAATATGATTTGGGGGTGTTATTACATTATATATATAGACATGGAATCATAAATAAAATATTTCAATATCGTCTATGTATAATTTATACATAGCATTTTTCCATATTTGAATTCATTCATTTGAGTCGATATGTAAATTTGAAATAATATAACAAAATTAAATATTATTATATGTGTGTGACGAATATTTCAGGATATATTTATGGAATATATATATATATAATATATATATTATAATATTATTGAGGTGTGTATTAACCTTCTTATTGTTGTTAGAATGTGATTCATAAATAAAATATTTCAATGTGTACTATCTTATAATATACAAAAACAAAAGATATATGATGATGATCAGGATGATGATGAAATGAATACCAATGTAGTCTATTAAATCTTAATAAAGTAAAAGGTTAATTTTGTCTCTTTAATATTTTATTTATATGATCAAAAATAAGGAAAAGAAGCACTCCCACTATGGTTTTGTTGGCTTAACAATTCAAGATTGTTGGTGGTGTGAAAAATGTTTTGGAAATGAGTTAAAATGTGAATCACTCCCACCATGGTTTTGTTGGCTTAACAATTCAAGATTGTTGGTGGTGTGAAAAATGTTTTGGAAATGTTTTATTAGGTTGTTGTTCAAAATCAGCGTAAATGCCTCTTTATATTTACCAAGAGCCAAGAAGAATAAATATTTTTGAATTGAAAATCTTCCCTTATGTTTTGCATTTAAAAAAAGGTTTGCATATTGAGAGATTTGATCCCTATAACCACCACCACTACCATTTGAGTGAGTTTCACTCAATGAATCTCTGGCATATCATGTGGTTTGTGGCATACTAAAAAATACCCCTAATTTGACTACATATTGGAAAATATCCCTAATTTGACTACATATTGGAAAATACCCCTAAAAATCACATTATTAAACTCCCTTTCAATACTAACTGAATACATCTTCACCTAATTTCACTAGATATTGTAGGTACCTATTTTTCATTAACATTTTTTATACTCCTTTATATTTTTTCATTAACTTGAGCTCCATTTTTTATACTATTCAATATAAAAAACTTTTACCCCTATATATATTCTCCAATATATTATGTCATTTTTTCCTCAATGTATATCACCCAATATAAACACAAGTGATATAATATTGCTTCCGCACTAAAGTCTTGTGCTCACCACTTAATAAATTCAGGGTTAAAATAGATCTATACTAACAATTAATAAATTAATTACATTTTTGAGAAGATTTTTCGGCCTAAATTACATTCGAATGCATTACATCCAATGGCTAAATTTGACTAGGCAATGACTATATTGTATTGGTTAGCTAGAATGGCTAACGACTATATTTGACTAGGAACGACTAACCTGAATGGCCGAGGGGATATGGACAGGAGAACATAATCGGTTATTACCATTATGAATTATGAATAATATTTAATAAGATTAAGGATTAGAAATTAAATAAATATATTGAATTATCTCTAGGTATATAATAATGTGATCAACCATTGGATTTTTAGTATTTAAATAAATGATATCTATTAATAATTTTATTATTATATGAGGGTAATGATAAATAAATATATTAATATTGTAATAATAATATTTACATTAATAGTGGAGATAAATAATATTATATTTATATTATTTATAAGATTATAATTAATATTTTAGTTAAATAGGTAGATAAGAGAAACATTTACCATTTTTATATAAATTATTCTCATCCTAATATAATGGAAAATATGGATATTAGTAATAATATTAAGAATGATAAAAAAAGTTTTTAGGGTAAGTACATATTAAAGAATGAATAAATAGATTAATAAAATAAAAAAGTTCTAGATTTTAAAGAATTTAATAAGAATATTTACCATTTTATTCTAATAAGTAATACTCATCCTAAATGGTAAATATTAATAATATATTAGGTAAATATGAGTAAAAGATTTTTGCACATGTTATTAAGGAATATATGTTAAGAATATTAAGGAATAGATAAATAAATAAATATATTAATAAAATAATAATTGAATAAAGTTCTAAATTAATAATAGATATATATGTTAAGATTAACCATTAGGTTTTTATTTAAATAGATAATATTTATTATTATTATTATTATTATATAAGGGTAATGTATTGATATGTAAATTAATATTGACATTAATAGCGGTGATTTTAATATTATATATCATATTTATAATTATATATAATATTATATGATATATGAGTTAATGGGTAGGTAATTGAAATATTTACTAGTTAAGGGTGAAGAGTGATATTATTATAATGATCTTTAGGGTAAATATATATTAGAATAAATAA
>APFE030115059.1:154147-185233 GCA_000404065.3 Pinus taeda | reverse complement strand
ATTTTTTAAATATATATAATAAATAATAATAATGTAAAACACGTGAAACTGGAAAAAAAAAAAATCAAATGTATATTAATCAATCTCAAAGAATGATGTACAATGTTTACATATTAATACATACCGAAAACAATTGAATTAGTTCCGAGGAGTTCTTGGAATCCAATAACTACCCAAAATGACCGAAGGTTAATCCTGAGGGTTAGCTATCTAACACAGCCCCCTTAATCTGAAGGGATGTACCAAAGTTCAATGAGAGCTCAAAATGCAGAAATACATCTCATCCAAGAGCTTAATGTCTCTCAAAAAATGGTTTTTAAAAATGAACACAAACCAATATGGGAGAATGCAAAGTCTCAACCAACACCAATTTTGGAACCTTCATAGTAGTTCTCAAAACAACAAAAAATGTGCTTTTAAGGTGACCACAAACTATGGAACTACCACAACGGTTCCTTGAAGAATTCCAAACATGGAAGTGCTCAATCAACTCAACTCTGACTCAGGCTCTCTTGACATCTTGAACTCAAACCTATAGCAAACCATCAACCATTCTCCCCTTATTGGATACAGGGTGAGAAGTACTCTTCATCACTGCAACGCTGGTCCTCACTTCCGAGTGCATTCTTCGGTATGACTTGTAAATCTTCTTAGTTGTTTTCGTCCAATCCCAAGAAGCAATCCATCTGAAATTTACCTTCTCTCCTCTAGGCGTCTTCTTTTGGGAACATATATTTGTATGATGATTTCGCTTTCCACAATGTTCACACGGGTGAAGATCAAAACATTGATATTTCACATATCCAACTCTGTTACAATGTTGGCATCTATCAACTTGTTCTGAAACAACACCATCCAGAAATCCAACACTTTGGAATTCTATTGGTTTAGCAAAATCTGGAATGGGAAAAGTTATATCTAGAATATCCTCATTATAACCCAAACTAGTTTTGTGCTTATTGTGTCTATTCTCTTCTCATGGTCTTATGATAGTTTTTAGGAATAACTAGCTTATCATAAGAACTTTCTGTTCCATCCAAATTTTCTTTTCAAACCATTGCATTAATCTAATCATTTTCTGACTAAATATGAGGCTCAAACAAATTGTTATTTTGAACAAGAATAGGTTCAGAAGTCTTCTTTTGCAGTTCTTCTCGCTGAAGCTAGCACTCTAGCTCTAACATTTTGCAACTATATGTGGATGTCAAAGAGTGTTTCCTTGTTAACTTGGACATTGTTATGAACACTAGATGACATTAAATTGCGTAATAGCTCCAACAATCCAACAAATCATCGAGTTTGACCATTTTCTCGAGAAATCAAGTTTCAAAAAGGGCTGTCGGCTACCACCGAAAATGCACCCAATATAAACAAATTTACGATAAATTAACTAGATGTTAGGTTCAACCGAAAATGTACCCATTTACAAAGAATATTCAACAATAAAGAGATTATATAGTTGCAACTACATAATACAATGAGTAACATGAAAACTCAAGTTTGTTGTGAGTTATGTCCAATATGCATGAGTTGAAAATTTATCAGATAGTGACATGGTCAAGGTCACCAACTGATGGAAATCAAAATCATATTCACAACATCCAAAAATATCTCCCAAAATTAGCTTTAAAAAATATCTTTCAAAATTGTCTCTATAAAAATTTGAACTTCAGACCTTCAATAGACCAAATAACTATATAAACTTTATCAACCACAATGTCATTTTCTCTTCTTGATTTTATATCCATAAACTCTACCTCCAAAAATATCTCCCAATCTTAACTTTTAAAAAAATCTCTTTCAAAACTATCTCAAAATTATCTCTATAAATATTTGAACTTGACCTCACAATTTTCAATATACCAAATCAGCTCTTTTAACCACCATCCATTTTCTTCCCTTATTTAAATCAAAATAATATATATCACTCTAATTAAACCATCAAATCAATGTATTCTTCCTCCTTCATGAACGCCAAAAACACACAACTTTATCGCAATTACTGTGCAACCGCTTCCAATTCAACCCCAATACAGTTTAATATATGATCTCAAACGTAATCTGATTGACGGCCTCATGATCGTAGCAGTTAGTCTTCTACACACATATGTATGAAGCAATGCTAACAGTAGTCGGTCTTCTACATGCATGAAGCAAATAATCTGTCTGACAGTCTCATGATAGCAACAACCAATCTCTTTTAATATCAACACTATAACATACTTTCTCCAATCTATATGAATAGAACCAATCCAGCTGTGACAATTACTGCACAATTTTGTAACAATTACTACACAAATTTTTTACTTGCAACCTTTGCAAACTTCTGAAGTGCTTCTCTAATTTGGATAAATGCATTTTTCTTGCCAGTTACATCCAGTTTGGTTTCTTGGCATGAACAAAAATCTGCTAGAAGGTAAATAATAGACCCACTGCACATAATATTATTTTAACACCCCTCTGGAACACACAAATTCTTAAATATTCAAGAGAAGCACTTTGTAGCCCCGGAAAACCACACACATATAGACTAAACAATCAACCAAAAAATACGGCAACACCCATTTAATAATAAAAAAATACGTCATCCAATGCCATTTCATCAAAAGAAATAAGTAATTTGAAATCCACTTTAGAAATCAGTAGTTTCACTTGTAAATTATTTTACTTTTTCTACAGCAACAACATTCAATACAATAAGGAATTGGTCAACTTTAAATATTTCGCACATGTGCCATGATATAAACTCCACTAAATTCCTTCCATTCATTTTCATTTGCAGAATCGCTACCAGTTTTGGTAACAATATAACTGGTGTCATTAATAATCAAAACATCGAGTTCATTTAATTTGCAGATGCTGAATATTATGGAAAGAAAGCAAAGATTCAGATTACTAACAATGAACAAGCAACAGATTCTTGGTTTTTCATCCCAAAATGAGAAGAAAATCTAGTGGCTTTATTATGCTCTATCCATTAGATAGTTGAAAATAATTAATATTATTTTGTATTAATGGAGAAATGGTTACACAAGTTGTAACGTATCTCCTTAGTTTAGGATTTGTTCCTAGAGTTTAGGAGTTTGGTTGCAACTTCCTGTTGTACTTAATGATGTAATATTTCATTCATGCAGAGTAGAGTGTACGGAGAGAGTTCTCTTTGTTTGAGTACAGTCTCCAGGTGCAGTACTCACCTATGAGCTGCAACTCCTTTTTCAACTCAAGTCTAATTTTTATCTTGGTATCAAAGCATAGAGTAGGGACAACCTTAATCTTTTTTTAGAATGCATCATTGATTACAGAACTGTAGTGGTGGTAGTGTATATAGAAGCATTCATAGAATCAGGTGGACTACAGTGACACCTGAAGCATAGGTCTCAGATGACTGATCATCTCTAAGCGTAAGAAAGGGTTGGTGCGGTTTCGTCACGAAAAATCGCGACATTTTTGAGCGGAAAGTGGGGTTGGTGCGGTTTTTCAAGGAACGGTCGCGCCATTTGGTGCGATTTTGATAGTGATAATCATGCCAGCGTGCCAAAAATTCCCATTGGTGTGGAAAAGAAAGGATTAATCGCGCCAGTTTCGTAAGACGCGCCGATTTTGTTTTTGGCACGGATATTTAGCCGTCGAGAAGCGCTAGCCTCTTTCTCATTGAAAAATCTGCAATTTTTGGCAGATCGGCCTTGCCTCATGGTGGCACTTTGAAATTTCTGATATGTTCGGTGGCAGCAGATCGGATTTTCTCGGTGGTGGCGCATTGGAGTTCCTAATCTATTCGGTGGAAGCAGATCAGATTTGCTCGGTGGTGGCGCATTGGAGTTCCTAATCTGGTTGGGTGATAGCAGATTGGATTTGCTCGGTGGAGGTGCATTGGAGTTCCTGATCTGTTAGGTGGCAGCAGATCGAACTTGCCCAGTGGTGGCTCATTGAAGGTACAATTTTTTTTCTTCAGCAAAACGGAGGTTTGGATCTGGTATGTGGTGATTTTTTTTTAGTGTGTCCTGAAAGAGTTCAGTTGAATAGATTTATTCATCAGAGGATCAGAAATTTTATCAGTCCAATATGAATAATAGTATATAATTGTATCTCCATGAGTTTGTCAAACTCGATGGATCGAATTTCTTCAACTGGAAATTCAAGATGCAGACTTTACTTGAAAGTGAAAATGTGTGGTCGATCGTTATAGGAAGTGAGATGAGATCAGGATCAGCTACACAAGAACAAGATTGGGATAAAAGGGAGACAAAAGCAAAGGTCATATTGAAGATGTCCGTCAAGGACAATGTTATCTCTCATATTAGAGAGTGTAAATCGGCCACTGACTTTTGGACGACGATCAAAAACCTATACGAGACACAGAATACAAACTGTCTTGTCACTGAAAGGCAAGTTGTTTGCATTGAAGATGGAGGAGAATGAGTCCGTTTCTGGATTCATTGCTAGAGTCAAAGACCTGAAGGATAGATTGGGAGATATCAGAGAGAAAGTTTTTGATTCAGATTTGGTCACAATCACATTGAACAGAATGACTGATGAATACCAGACATTTATCACAAGGTTGTCAGCAAGGGAGAAAGCCCCTGCATTTGAAGAACTGACATGGATTCTGCTACATGAAGAAGAGCGATGACAAAATCTGAAAGCACGGAGCAATGACCTTGCTCTGATAGCAAAAAGGAGACAGTATAGAGGAAGCAGCATCAACAACTACAGCAGCTGCAACAGAAAGGAGCCAACACATTTCAGAAGTGACCGCTAAAGGTATGTCTGCTAATAATTTTCCCATCAAGAAATGTTTTTACTGTGGAAAACCTGGTCATCATTAAAGATTGTTATAAGAGGCAGGCAGATGAAGGAAGAAACAAACAGAGAAAACATAAGGGTTACTTTTCTGAGGAAGAAGAAGACCATAGCCATGAACTTCGACTATTTATAGTCGATTGTGCTCTTTCAGCTTCAAAGGGAGATGAGGACGACATATGGCATGTCGACTCAAGCGCATCCTCACATATGAATGGTAAGAAGGATTGGTTTGAATTTCTTGAAGAAACTTCATGTGGGTCGAAAATCTATTTAGGAGATGATACTGGATATGAGATCAAAGGATATGGTGACATTCCTATAAAGTTACCGAGCGGTGACATTAGACATCTTAAAAATATATTGTATGTTCCAGGAATTAAGAAAAATTTGGTCTCTGTCTCAATGATTATTGATCAGGACATGCAAGTTCAATTCTTTAAGACTAATTGTGTCATTAAGGATAGCTAGATGGAAACAGTTGCAACAGGAATGCGCGTGGGGAATCTGTATAGACTAGATGTGAAAAGTATGCCACAGTAAGCAATGTTTGTAGCTGGATTGACAGCCGAAGATCTCTGGCATGAGAGATTCGGCCATCTTAATCTGCAAGACCTCATCCTACTTCAGAGAAATGATATGGTTGATGGACTCCCTGTTTTCCATAATGTTAAGCTGGATTGTGATGGATGTGCATTACGGAAAATGCATAGAGAAGAGTTCCCTTTGCATGTTAATAGAAAGGAAAGAGATATTTTAGAACTGGTGCATACAGACATCTGCGGACCTATGCAAACTAGGTCTTTAGGAGGAGCATATTACTTTCTCTTATTTACAGATGATTGCACTAGATTCTCATGGATATACTTTCTGAGTAAAAAGAGTCAATCCTTCCACACCTTTGCTCCTGTAGCCAAATTAAACACCCTTAGAATGCTAATTTCCTTAGCAACAAAACACAAATGGCAGCTACACCAGCTAAATGTTAAGTCTGCATTTCTGAATGGTGACTTGAAGGAAGAAATTTATTTAGTACAGCCTGAAGTTTTTGTGAAAAGGGGATAGGAACATCTTTTGTGTAAATTCAAAAAGGCACTTTATCATTTAAAACAGGCACCCAGGTCGTTGTATGAGAAAATTGACTCATTTTTTGTACAACATGGATTTCATAGGAGCTTGAATGATCCAAATCTGTATACCAAGTTTAATAAACAGAGTCAAATTATTTTGATTTCTTTGTATGTAGATGATATGATCATAACAGGGAATACTAACAATCTGATCAAAGAAATCAAACAGCAGATGTCACAAGTGTTTGAGATGAAAGATCTCAGAAACCTTCATTATTGCTTAGGATTGGAGGTATGGAAAGATTCCAGAAAAACTTTTCTTACTTAAGGGAAGTATGCCAGAAGCTTGCTGGAAGGGTTCAGAATGGAGCAGTGCAGATCAGCAGCAACAACATTATAGCAGAACTTAAAGTTGAGCAATGACGATGGTACTAAAGAGGTGGATGCCACCATGTACAGACAACTAGTTGGCAATTTGATATATCTGACTACAACTAGACTAGATTTGGCATATTCTATTAGTGTGTTGAGCCAGTTCATGTCAAAACCACTCGAGAGTCACTGGGTCGTAGCAAAAAGTGTGTTGAGGTATCTTAGTGGTACTAGTAATTATGGAATTTTGTAAATTGACACTTCTGATGTTACTCTAGCAAATTTTCCAGATTCTGATTGGGCAGGTAACTTGGATGATCGAAGATCTATCACAGGTTACACATTCAGCATTGGATCCGGGGTCATAGCATGGAGCAGCAAAAAGCAGAGCACTATAGCTCTATCTTAATGTGAAGCTGAGTACCAAGCATTGTGTGAAGCCACATGTGAAGCTATCTGGTTGAGAAGACTTCTCAACGATGTAGGAGAAGAGCATAAATAATCAACTATTATCAAAATTGACAACCAAAGTACCATCAAGCTTGCATACATTCCAGTCTTTCATAAAAATACCAAGCATATCGATACTCAGATTCATTTTGTTCGAGAGAAACTACAGCCAAAAGAGATATGTGTTGAATATTGTAAAACTTGTGATAACATGGATGAGATTTTTACTAAACCTCTTGGGCGTGTAAAGTTTGAATTATTTAGAGGGATGCTGGAGTTCAGGATAATCCCTTTCTCCATTAAGGGGGGGAGTTGAAAATAATTAATATTATTTTGTATTAATGGAGAAATGGTTACACAAGTTGTAACGTGTCTCCTTAGTTTAGGATTTGTTCCTAGAGTTTAGGAGTTTGGTTGCAACTTCCTGTTGTACTTAATGATGTAATCTTTCATTCATGCAAAGTAGAGTGTACGGAGAGAGTTCTCTTTGTTTGAGTGCAGTCTCCAGGTGCAGTACTCACCTGTGAGCTGCAACTCCTCCTTTTTCAATTCAAGTCTGATTTTTATCTTAGACAACATATGCAACGTATCAGTTGATTCCAACTGATTCTTACAAGTACAATGTATTCATCCTCTAACAGAATCTTCTTAACACAACCAAAAAAAATAATTACTATCGCACAGGTTCTTGAATTAATTATAAATCATATGTAATGGTTGGAGGATTGAACGAAACAAATTCTCAAGATATATCTATGCTTTCGTGAAGGTAGGGCAGACAATGTTTCTCCTTTAAAATGACAGGCCGCTGATCTTTATGCCAAAAACAAGAGAGGTTCTGATTTTCCACCAATGTGGCAAAGGCGTGACGCCACAGAGACCCTCCATTGTTCACTAACCGTGCCACAGGGTGAAACTCAATAACTTGTAATTCTTACTCTCACTTTCTCCTTCCATCGCACCAGGTAGAAAGAAGGGACATTGTGAGCGGGTGTTTCTAGACACGGGGTGAGGTGAGCTGTGACGGATTTATACCAGTCATTAAATCTTAGTCGCATGAAGATTCCTCTGTAGGACACATGCCACCATGTGGAGAATGCTCCTGGTCGTCGTTGATGAAGCAACTTTCTTTTGTTGTTTATGTCTGCATGAAGGCACACGCACAGGTTCAAATCTCCTCTCAAATCCTACAAAGATGATAGGAATTCACCAAGATTTCAAGACCAAAAATATGAAAAAGGAGCAGCGAATGCTTAGAATAGCCACAAAACCAGTGGCTAAAGTTAATTTACAGGTGGATAAACTTTCCACTCTAATAGAAGAATCTGTAAACCAAATCAAATGTATATTAATCAATCTCCAATAATGATGTATAATATGTACATATTAGTACATACATGAAACAATTGAATTAGTTCTAGAGAGTTTTTGGACTCCAATAACTGCCCAAATTGAGCCAAGGTTAATCCTAAAGATTAACTATCTAATAAATAATATCTCAGTCTATTCCTTTTGCTTTTTATATTAATATTTACATTATTTATGGACTCGAAACATAAACATCCATATATGATTAATCCAAACTTTGGAATGAAAATTTTTGATTAATTATTTTGTAAAAATTAAAAATTTGAAAAAAAAACAATAACTAACCAATAAAAATTAATTATTTTTAATCATAAAAAACATATATAGATAAATTTTATAAGATAAATATTTAAATTCAACTATAAACCTTTAAAAAAATTTATGACCCAAATTATAATTATAAAATATAATTTCATTTAAAAAATATAATTATTTATAAATAAATGATAATAAAAATAAATATTTAATAAATTCGATTATTAGTTATTTATCTAAATAATACATTATAAATTATAAATGCATTTCTATTATTCCCCAAATAAATTATAATTATCTTATTAATTTCATTTAATAAAATTTAATTATTTTATAAATAAATGAAAATTAAAATAAAATAAAAAATAATATTAGTAAATTCCATAATCAGTTGTTTCTCTAACTAAACACATTATAAATTATAAATACATTTGTCTTTTTCCTTTGTTTCCAGGTTTTTCTGGTCTACTCAATAATACGAAAGTCCTTTTGGATAACTTTCAATAAAATGTCATATTGGAAAATACTTTGACTTTTTTGGAATTAGAGGAAAGACGTAATATTGCAAATACTTAATCTCTTTTTTGGTATTATAGGAATATTGGAAAATGCTTTGTTTTATTTGTAATTAGAGGAAAAACATTATATTAGAAATTTTTTTTTTTTGGTATTATGATGATAATGATGGTTAATGTCTGTTCAGACTAAACATTGGTTTATTGGATTTAAAGAAACAAATTATTTATTTTGATTTAAGATTTTATACGAAAGGTTTAGAATTGAAGTTTTGATAATTCTATATAGAAGTTTTATTGGGAAAAGAGATAGTGATTAAATATAATGGATTATATATACTGTTGATTTTTAAAACGATAATATTATGTTTATTTATTAAAAAAATTAACAAATTTCTAAGATGATTTTTTGAAGTAAAATAAAATTGAAATAAGAATATTATTGTGGTTATGAAAAAATTAAATATATTGATTTCATTAATATAACATTTAGTTATTATGGTCGGTCCAATCTTGGGATCAGAGATTTAGAACTCTCATGGAAATATTGGATCAGGATCACAAGAAACTCCAAGAAAACAACTTGCTGAAAGTAATGAAGCATACCTATGATTTACGTACCACCACCCCCCACATGCTCAAAGCGATGGGTGCAGTGGCCCTTGGCATTAATGCATGCAAGGGTTGTGGGAAAGTTGGCAGAGATGATAGCGGAGAGGCAGTGTTTATAGGAGAAAAGGGAAAACATGTGGGTAATGCTGGTGAGTTTGATTGCGAATGAAGGAGCTAGTGCAGGAGAAAGGCATGGTGTTGACATCCTTGACATCAAGTTTGGAGACCACCTACAATCGTTAATGGGTATGATTCTTTGCTCTTCGCCTCCTTTGCAATGACAAACTGGTTGGCTTTCTGCTAGGGGAGAGGGGGGAAATAGGAATGTTAATTGGGAGGATGAGAATTGCTAGGGGAAATGGAGGTGGTGAATGGCTACAATGGTTTGGTTCTGCATCTATGTACTGTGCTTGCTGGTTATCGCCTTTTCCTTTTGATGTCTTGACGTTGTGTTGTTTTGCATTGGGAACGTAGGTACAAAACATCGAGGGTTGAGTGGTGTTGGTCAAAGGGGTCAGGTAGGTAGAGGCTATGAGTTTGATGTTGTGGAAAGTGGGGGTCAGTTACTATGCTATATAGGAGCTTGGCCCTACTGTCGAAACCATTGCAATTGTTGGGGTACTGTGAGAAATTCCTATGATAAGAGAATTGCTAGGGCCCTTGGGGGGGATGTCGGGTATGAAAATGACAGTTGTATTTCTCTAGTTTACTGGACACAAGAGAAAGGGTCAACAATTCATGGATGGAAACATGTCGATCTAAGGTTGGGCTCACTTGCATGGCCTTGACAAGGAATTGCCAACCTGATAGCATATGAGAGGCACTTGGGGTGGAGGTGTGAGATGACAGAAGGGATTTGGAGACTGATCCCTTCTGAGGATTGGATCTCCATCCATTATGGCTTTGGTAATGATAGTAAAAGGAAAAGGGAGGAGCATAAGGAGGCAAACGACACTGATAATTCAATTCAGGGAAGCAACGAGCGCCATAGTATGTCAAATTTCTTTTGTTTAACAAATTGTTGTTGTTAATAGGTTTCAGGAATTGTTGACATGGCTCGGACTGAAAAAGGTCATGGACATGGAAGATGGGGCCAGGAGCCTAGAAAGGATAAGGACTCGAGCCCGTCTGAGCCTCACAGAGGGAGGAAATTGGTAGAACATCTTATCAATGAAGTTGCTAAGGCATATGTGAGGGTATAGATGAAGGCATCTAGAATCTGTTAGAGGAATGGGTAGAGGAAATTAAGCAAGGCAGTGAGACTGAGGAGGATATGGAAAATTGGAGGACACTTGTCCCAAATCCTAGGAACAACAGAGGAAGGATAACACAATTTAAGAAAACCTTGTACCTCTACTGACTAATGAAAAGCTTATTGGGCAAGGCCATGGAACAGATCTCAGTGGGCATGATAGTTTCTCTATGAGGTATGCCGAGCTACAAACAAGATCTGTATAAAATTCAATTCCAAATCCATAAGCAAGATATGAGGCTGGATAGAATTGAAAGACACATTCCATGCATCCTGGAACTGTCGGAGATGCTTGGAGCAACTATTAAGGATCCCACGCCAGTGGAATTGGCCTCAGAGGAGTAGAAGGGCTAGTCAGTTTCCCATGCTTACTTTTGTTATATATGCAGATATCTTTTACATTTCGACATGCAAGAATATGTATAGATAGAAATATAGAGTCTGGTCATGAAACAAAGACATATATAGCTTGGCTAGAGAGATTGAAACTTTATTGTTTTTGGATGGCTTACAATGCGGATAGGTGTCCAAAAGACTTAGTTTCCCATTGGGCAAGTTGAGGCCACCTAGCCAATCTATGTGGTGTAAAATTTCCTATTATGGAATAGAAAAAGAAAGGTCCTACCAAGATTAACCAAAAAAATATAACATCTAGCTAGAAAAATATAAATTTTAATTTTAGAATTTTTGTATTAATGATTTTCTAATCAATATAATAGTGTTTACATTATTATAAATTTTCTCTTTTAAAGAGAAATCATTTCTTCTTTTAAGCTAAGGGTGAGAGGGAGCATCCATCCAACAATATTCATAAGAATGTAGCGATGGCATTAATATTTCTTATCATTATATCATTTCTATGAAATTGAAGTGAGTGGGGGACATAGCAACCATTTTTTCCAAGCACATAGATAATCCTAATAAGCTATATTATTAGATTTAACATAATATGTTTTTCAATTAACATGAGAGTATTTATGAGTGAGGTTTAACTATTCTATCATTTAACCTTTTCACTAAACTTCTAGTGATACAATGATTGATGAAATTTCCATTTTCATTATATTAAATGCTTTTTTTAATATATATCAACAAATTCAAATCCTTAAAACACACAATTAGCTTATACAGATTTTAAAATTCAAATATATAATTGTAATTTTTTTAACTATTTAAATTAAATTATAATTATATATCTAATATATAATATATATAATATATATATGAATAATAATATAAAACATCTAGAAGATCATGTAGATTAAATATAATATATATAATTTAAACTCTTTCATGCAAAACATATTGATCTCAAAATAATTTATCCTATTGAGTCTAGAGGCTTATTTTACAACCTACTATGAGGGGACATGTAATTATGCCTATGCTCAAGGTGGAATTGACATGTGTCCCTCTTAAAATAAAAGTAAACACTCTAAATAGAAAAATAATGTCAACTATGATTAAAAATAAATAAATTGAATATGTTATGCATGTAAATTAATTTCTTCTAAAGTTATAAGTTAAAGAATAAGTTTTTATGGTTAAAACTTTTGAAGTAATATCTATTTATTTTGGTCCTCTATATACTCTATATAGCATTCAAAAATACAATTTAATCCCTCTTGACGCATATTAAATTTGTTCTTAAGATAGATATATATTTATCTCAAGCATGTAGAGAGTGATAAAAAATCCACAATCCTCTTCATACAAATTAGTTTCTCTCAATTATATTAAGAGTGAGAAGAACTCCACAGTCATTGGAAAATTGTGATTTCTTATTACTCAAAATACTCTTTTGAATGTATAAATAGATTGAGCACCCATAAAGGCCCCTCAGGCACTGGATCTTTGCAAATTAAACAATTTAAACTTATCATTTAAAAAAAACAATGCACCACATTTTGAACAAAAATAAAGAAATAAATAAAGTCAAAAAAGTCATTTCATATATTAACTAGCACAACTACATTTCATTAATTAAATGTGGTTTATCTACCACACAAGCCATTGATACATATATAATAAAAAAATAATATTAAAATAAAAATTATTACAATAAAAAATTATTATACTTAATTAATAATTAATAAAAAATGATGATGATGATGGTGATTAACGTGCTAACACCAATGCATTCTATCCGACATCAAGAAAAGAGAGTCTAATTGTCATTCTTGAAAATCTTGTTTTTGTGATCAAGGAGAAGGAAAAGAAGCACTCCAAGAACACTATAGTTGGGTTTTCTTAATAAATCAAGAAGATTGGAGGTGTGGTTGATGATATGGAATTGAGAGCGGATTTGGGCAAGAGTCAAGCAGTTTAAAAGGAATCACTTTTCATTTTCTACCTTCTTAGTATCACAAATATGACATATTATATCATCAAGGGGAGTCTTGGGAGTAGATCACTACCTGGTCTCACTCTGAAGCTCATGATAATTAGTTCTTATCCAAGAAATATTCGTTTTCTTATTAGTGTTTGTGAACATAGAGAGATAGTTCTGATTATCAAGGGTGGGATTGATCACCTCCTTATAGTATCTTAGCTTCCTTTTACCCTCCAACTCCTTATCCTCCGACATCTTGTGCTTAAAATTGTTGGTAATAATATCTTTGATACTATACTTGCTTCCCATGACGATCTCCTCCTTAATCCCCCAAAGTTCGAACCAAGACTAGGAATTCTTATGCCACCCAAATGTAACACCCTCCTCCCACATCTACCCAAGAGAACTATCAGTCGGGGTAAACATGCGAAAATAGTTCACTATGATATTATTCAAACTCCTCAGTCACATTAAGAAAGTGGAACCGACGGAAGCACACCATACAAAAATTCAACATCAGCTTCAGGACCCCCGAGAACCATGCCAACAGTTCTGCCTCTAGGTCATACTAAGATTTTGGACAACTTAACCCCTAGTCACTTTAATGCCATAGGCATGAAAACGTCTAAGGACCTCCAGTTGATCTCACAAGATTTCCTCCCAACATCCAAAGACTTTTTTTGTTAGTGTTGAGGCAGCATCCCTGGGATTTTAACCACTTCTTTAGGCCCAGAGCCTAGGTGACTGCCCAAAATTGAACCATCTATTCAAAATAGTAAAATAACATCGAAATGGTAGTACTAAATCAAATACTCGTTTAAGACCTTGACTGGACCCTTACTATCCATGACATACATTTTGTCAGACATATCACGAATATGGAAACTACAGGTGTAAAGAAAAATTATGAGCATAAGGATCTCATACTTAGCTGAGAATTGCTAAGGACCATTAATGCCTCAACACATAAACTTCCATTCCATCCATTATATCATAGATTCGTTGATCATTCAATTACAAGTAAAAATATGGTGAAATCCATACATAGTTGTTGTCATAAAACACATACATAACCAACATAATAGAAACAAAAATAATCATGAAAGTACATCCATATAAACCACATATAATCCATCAAAACGCTCATAGAACCATAAGGAGAAATAACCTTTCATTAATGATGCAAAGTCCAAACCTAGGATGGGACTTCTACGTTATACCCGACCATAAAATGGTCGAGCAAAATCTCTCTTCATCCATTCAACCATGTGTCATATTTCAAGCATGAATGTGGGATCTCGTAAAACACGTCAATAAAAAGCATCCAGGGCTTCTAGAGGCCATCTACGTCAACCCATCAAATAGTGATTCCACTTCACAGTCGGACATCACAAAACCATCATCATATTGGTCTCTATCTAAGCCTTTAAGGGATCTAGAGATTTTGTCCAACCAAGGCTTCTAGGACTAGTAACTCAACCCAAAACTTATATAGGGTTTCCTAAGAATTTGTCTAGCCAGGGCTTCTAGGACTAGTAACTCAACTCATCGAGGGATTTTTCAATCATTTTTCCAACGAAGGATTCTAGGACTAGTAATTCAACCGAAGTTGTTACAGGGCTTCTAGAGCATTTGTCCAATCAGGGCTTCCAAGACTAGTAACTCAACCCAAGTTAAGGAAACATGAGAACCAACCAAAACAAAATAATGGAAATAAACCCATAATCACCATGGCTATCTAGGAAATGGAAAGGCTAGGAAATCCACTATCAATCTCGGTTATCCTCCATGCCAATGACAAACTACAACCACTAATCCACATGCATATGCCATGCATGCCAAAACTAGTGAAGGAAACATACATGTGACTCGATACTTGCAAGAAAATCTGATGTAGTTGCTGATCTAGATTCACTCTTGTGATTTCCTATGCTTCCCTTGTCTTCTTACTCCAAAATGCAAGTGTACTACATCCTCTAGGAACATTCTATGTCTCCAACAGTATGAGGGAGAGAGAGAATAATGAGAGAGCTGCAAAACTAAACTGATAAAAGGTTACCAGCTAAACCTCATAAGCCTTTTTATGAATGAGTCCTTTATTTTCTTACTTTTCTATTATTTTCCTTCATTTTCCTCCTCACATGCAACCTATGACCTTTCACTTCCTTTTCCTCCTAATCTCCATTATTTTCATAAATAAATGTGTCAAAAATGTCATTTTGCCTCCAAAGCCTTAGTCATTTCCTTTTCCAATTTCCTTAACCATTAAATAATCACAAGTGATACCCCATCACTAGGATTTTCCCCAACATTCAGCTTGGAATAAGTGTCCCATCATCCATGGTTATTATTTTGCATTTAGTTACTTTTATTACATAGAATTTTCACCAATGTTGCTACAGAACCCTCGCCCTTGGGGGAACACCATCCTCGGCATTCAACAACACCTATAATAAAAATGTTGTTGTAAGAAAATTATAATATCCATTGAGCGTTATAACTTAGCTCGATGCAATATTTACAATGATTAAGCTGCTAAGAAGCAAGCCAACATGAAAACATAACAAACATAACAACATAATGACATGACACACATACCGCTTATTGGAGCTTTAAAACATAGATCATGGCTATATTTACATCCATATACATATGTATATATACCAACATCACCAAAACATATACCAAAGCATATACCAAGACATATACCCAAACACCATACAAAAACACCATGCCAAAACTACTTTTCCTAAACCAGCAAACAAGGAAGGATACATAGCCCACAGTTGATTTTCCATCTCCCATGTGGATTTATTGGGCCCAAATTACTTCCATTACACTTTATCCAAATCGATTTCTCAGCTCCAGAGCATGAGAACCTTTTTCTACAATATACACTGAGCCTCTGGTTGGAATTCTCCATCTCGTTCCACCTACAATAAAGTCTAGTCAACCACATGATCAACATCTCTAACATACTTTCTAAGAAATAATACAGGGAAAACATCATGTAATTTCATCGTCGAAGGCAGTGCAAGTCGATAGGCTACTGACCCAATCCTCTCAGTAATACTGAAGGGTCCACAAAACTGTGGTGCCATCTCGGCACATGATCTAATCCACAAGGATCTCTTCTTTGGTTTGGTGCATAAGTACATTTGTACCCCAACCTAGAACTCCTTGAACAGCCTGTTCCAATATGCATAACTCTTATACATATCCTATGTTGCCTTTAGATTTTTCTTGATAACCTACATTTCCTATTTCATCTTTACCAACATATCTGGTCCAATTAGAACCTTTTTAACGAGACCACTCCAACTGATAGGAGTATTGCAAGTCTACACATATAATGCCTCAAAAGTACTCATCATCAATTACTCTTGATAAACATTGTTGTATGCAAAGTCAACCAATGGGAGATAATCTTCTCACTTCCATTGTTGATGTATCACATACATCCTCAACATGTCCTCCATTATCATGTTTACCCTATCTTTTTCTACATCTATATATGGATGATAGGTTGTATTGAAGGCCAACTATGTTCCCAAACCTACAAATAACTCCTTCCAAAACATGGAAGTGAAATTTTCATCCCTATCCAATAAAATCTTCTTTTGAACATCATGCAATCTGACCACATCTCTGATGAATACATGTGCTACATCGCTAGCTGAGAATGTAGACTTCACTAGAATGAAGTGTGCAACCTTTTTAAACCTGTCCACAACAACCATGATGGAATCATGTTGTCTCACTATCCTCAACAAACATGTGATGAATTCCATGGAAATGAATTCCCATTTCCACTCGGGAATCGCAAATGGTTGTAGCAATCAACCTCGATGTTTACACTCTACCTTCACACAATGACAATCAAAATAACTATCCACAAACTCTGCTACATCCCTCTTCAAATTCAGCCAATAGTAAAATACCTTCACTACTGTCAATATCATTTGGTAGCCTAGATGACTTGAATATGGTTTCACATGAAACTCTCTCAAGATCACCTTCTTGAGCTCACTATTGTTCGGCACATATATCTTATCTTTGAATCAAACCAACCCATTTTCCATAAGACAATAATACATATCTTGTGCAGTTGTACCTGTACTTGTACCTATATGTGTACTTTTACATTCACATGTACTTATTCCTATACCTATTGTTTTGGGCAAATTTAGTGTTTCTTCAAACGCCTAACCCTCCAGACTTAGTAGCTAGTCTAGAAATAGTAGACAAAGTAATTCATTGTTTTTCCTATAGTTAACAGATAAGAGAAAGAAGAACAAAGGTACCAACCTGTAGCTTTCGCTCAATCCCTCTCTCCTTTGACCGATTTCACCACTCCTTTTTGTACTTAACTCGCTTGGAAAGTACCTACACACAAGCTGAGACAGAAACCCATCAAAGCATACAATAATGACGATCTACTAACTAAACATATCATAGAATCAAGATTATGATATACATCATATAAACACATGAATGGAAAAGGCTTAGAATTATTTATTGATAGAAGGAAAGTTTACAACCCATGTAGATGCATGCTCGTTTCAGTGTCATCCTTCCAGCTTCAAACCCTTCTATCCTCATGAAGCAACAATTCGACAGCATTACAATACTCTTACTAATCTCATTCAAACATAATTTCCTTAGCTCAAGAAATTCCAACCTAGACCAGCCTTTGAATGCTTGATCAATTTATAGTTGAATGGAGGAGGTTAAGCCATTAATGGCCCTCATGAATGCTTTGACATAATTGGGAAGTGGTTCCATGGAGGAATGGATAATGGATTAAGGTTCATTCATCCTCTTCCTCATCAAAATGAGAGCTCCATCCATCTGGAAACTTTCAGAAGCATCCATTAGATGAGGAATCCAATGGATTGATTCCAAAAATTCGATGAATCTCGCTCAACGTAGGTGAAACAAAGGCTAGATGCAATGCATAGCACCTAGACAATGTAGTTCCTGCAATGCATTGTGGCCTGATAAAAGGCTCCCTACGCTGATCTCCTTAGGGATACTTTTTGGATGAATGATGACATGAAACTCCTGGGAAGCAAACTTTATGTAGGTTAACTTCATTAGGGAATGAAAACAACTAAATTAGGGGTTGATGGACCCTACTAATACAGATTTGGAAGTTGGGGTTGATGTGCCCAAATTCACCTGTAACACCTATACCTATACATGTACCTGTACCAGTACTTTGTTGCAACTTGTGCACAATATCCATATATCTAACATCTAGCTAATCTTCTCACAAGATCATGTCCTCTAAGTCTATCCCATAGGAGCTCATAGTTGTTAAGAAATTTACCTATATCCGCCTACTAAGAGAATATGCAAATATATTGTCTTTAAATTTGATGTATTAGATCTCAAAATCAAACTTATTGATCATAGCCAACCATTGAGCCTACCTACCATTAAAATTCGGTTGGTCAAATAGATATCACAAACCACTGTGACACTCATCAATGTGAACCTCCTGCCCAAAAGATAATGTCTCCACATATTCAATGCATGCATAATTGTTGCCAACTCAAGATCATGTGTGGGGTAGTTCTTCTCATTCTCATTCAGTTTTTACGACTCATAGCATACCACCTGTCCATCTTGCATAAGGACTCCACCAAGTCCTCTCTTGCAAGCATCTGTGCATACTACAAATTCTTTGTCGGGATCTCCAATATCTAATGTTGGTCCATGTGTCAACAATTGCTTGAGTTGCTCAAAACTAGCCTCACACTCCTCTATCTATTGAAACTTCTTACCTTTCCTATGCAATGATGTAATAGGATAAGAAATATGTGAGAAGTTCTTGATGAACCTCTTGTAATAGCCTACCAACCCCATGAAGGATCTCACCTCAGCCACATTCTTAGGAGCTACCCACTCCATGATGGATCTTATCTCTTCTGGATCCACTATAATGCCCTCCTTGGAGACAACATACCCCAAGTAATGTACCTCAGTATGAAAGAAGATACACTTGTTGATATTATCTTACAACTACTGCTCTCTTAACAACCTCAACGTTGTTGCTAAATGTTTGACATGCTCTTCCTCAGTTTCATAATATACCAGTATGTCATCAATGAACACAATAACAAATTTATCCAAATATGGACACAACACACTATTCATCAAGCACATGAATGTAGTTGGAGTATTAGTTAAATTGAATGGAAATACAACAAACTCATAATGCCCATACCTGGTCTTGAATGCGGTTTCGTAAATATCCTCTTTGATGTGTACATGATGATATCCAGATCTCAAGTTGATCTTTGAGGATATTCGTTTTTCCTTCAACTGATCGAACAAGTCATCAATCCTAAGTAACAGATACTTGTTCTTGATGGTTACTTCATTCAATTACCTGTACTCAATGCATAATATGATAGTTCCATATTTCTTCTTTACAAACAATAATGGTGTTCCCAATGGTGATACACTTAGCATAATGTATCTCCTTTCCAACATTTTCTTTAGTTGTAGCTTCAACTCTACGAACTTAGGTCTACCCATCCTGTAAGGTTCTTTTGATGTTGGAGTTTCCCATGGCACCAACTCAATGGAAATGTTTGCCTCCCTGTGAGGTGGAAACTCTGAAATATCCTCAAGAAATACATCCTTGAACTATTGTAGAACTGGGTACCTAGTCAACACATATGTATCCTCAACCTCCTTACCCTTGTCACTAGAAATGTGCACTGCAAATAACTTACACCATTTTATGTGGTTGCACTTTGCTTCCATAGTTGTCACGATCTTAACTAATGTGGATTTCTTGTTTCCTTGTAAGACTCTTGGTTCCCCATTATCATCAACACACTCAATGGCTTTATCATAACAGTTTACCTTGCTTCTGTGAAGATACAACAAATCCATGTCCAACAACATATTGTATAAACCCAATGATAATACATTCATTTGTTCTACGGTAGGCATACCATTCAAACCAAATTCACAAGCTCTTACACAATGATGAAATCACTTCTTCATACATGTATCCAAATTCACTAACCAAGACTCTACATGAAATTCCTTACTCAAACCACACTTATCCACAAAGTCAGGACTAACATAGCTAATTAGATCCAAGGTCAATCAAAATAGAAATAACTTGATCATAAAGCTTACCGTCCATCTCAATGATAGATGCCTGATGATCTGCCTATTTGTTATCCAATGTTGCATAGATACATGGAATACTCTAACCAACATCCCCAACAGTCTGTGTCTCCTGCGTACTATATATCCAACGCCTACCACCCTCATTCTACAAACAATCCCTCCTACGATGGTCTTTTCCACAAGTCCAACACTTTATAGGATTCTAGCCTCCATGTTTATTCTACTCTTCAGATCAATGTCCCTATCCTTATATAACGCAGTGAACCTCTTAGGTGCTGCAACATTCTCCTTGTTATCTATACCCTATGGTTTTTCTTGCTTCTTGTCCCATTTTCCTTTTTTCTAGGCATTACCTTTCCAATCTGGCTTAGTCTCTGATCTACACTTCAATTTTTCAAAGCAATGCTTTAGCTTTTGAATGGCCTTCTCCAATGAGTCTAGGTTCATTGAACTCAATCTTGTCTTTGAATGAAACTGGTAATCCACTAATTAATCTCTAAATCTTAGCCTTCTCCTACTTGATGTAAGGCACATACCTCAATAGCTCCAAGAACCTGCTAATGTACTCATCATCTGTCATAGACCCCATCTTTATGTCATATAAATTTTTTTCCCTATCATCAAAGTATTTATCTGACATATACTTCTTCTTTAATGGTTGCTCAAATTCACTCCAAGTCAAATCTTTCTCATTTATACCTCTGAAATTATTCACATCTTCCCACCAAATGTATGCTTTACCTTTGAGATTGAATATAGCTACTTTAGCTTTCATGTTCTTTGAATAGTCATGCAACCTGAAGAACTTCTTCATGCCTAAAAACCATGCCTCTGCATCTTGTGATTTCTTTACCTCTCCATCAAAAGTAGGTAGATTTTATTTCTTAAACTTATCTGGAAGATACCCTTTATCACTCCTCCTATAAGGATGATATCGATGACAATCATAGTTCCTATCTAAATCAAAACTAGAATAATACTTGTGTCTATCCCCTCCCCTATCTGGAGTGTCCAACAATCTGCCATCTCCAATTGTGTCATCTCTGTCTAATCTATGAACACCATGTGATATACTACCATATGCCCCATTAGCTATGTCCTCCTTCTCATGGCTGATTTGAAGTGGCTGGTGTCACTGCAAATATAATAAGCTCCGAGGTATCACTACATTTACCTCTCCTAGTTTTTCTTTTACCAGTATGATTATGTCATTATCTACCTTACAACTGTTTATGTATTCCACTAAGATTCTAAATCAAACCGCCAAATAGGAAGAGTTCCCAACACCATATTTTTTTTTTATTCATAGGTACAATCTTTGTAGTCAACCATCTTGCTAGCCATTTAATATTTCTTCTTGTAAGGCATATCTTGTCTGCTAAACCAAATCACAATAAATAGATGTACCTTAGTATAGCTCGGGGAGGATACCTTGCCTGCAAGATCAAAACATTTGTGTGATATATTTATAACATAATCATGACAATGAATAGAAACATAACATCTAAGCATATAACCATGTCATTTTCATTCTATCTAGGGTCAATTCATCAACACATGACCTTAACAACAATGCACACTGTGACCTCCTGCATGACAAGAAGCACTGCATCACTATACATTTGACCACATGCAACCATGAGTATGCATAAGCAATACATAACCACACATACCATGACCTTATGCATGATGACATAAACCGTACTAATGTATGTAGACAATTCCCAAACACAATGTACACAATACACCAACATACATGCGGATAAAACTCAAGCACAATATGGAGCACACAAACATAAACACATATAATCAAACATAAATGAACAACACTTGTAACAACATGTAACCATGCATGCAAGAAGATAACCAAGTAGACAAGAATGATACATGTGACCAAACATACAAGAATGTAACTAAGTGTACCAAATGATACATGTAAGTGACACATAATGACATATAACTTGTCATACACTCATAGTGATGCATCCCACAGTAAAACACATCAACACTACATGGAAACATCACTACATGAAACTGACATGCATGCATGACCAACACATTGCCCATTCAGTTTAAGGGGTGAACCATGCCCTGATACCACTCTGTAACACCATCCTCCAATATCTACCCAAAGAAACTAGCCAGTCGAGGTAAACATGTGACGATATGGCACTATGATATGATTCAACCTCCTAAGTCACATTAAGGAAGTGAAATTGATAGAAACACACCATGCAGACATTCAACATCAGCTTCCGTACCCCTGGGAACCATGCCAACACTTCACGCAGCTTTCTCCTATGTCCCACAAAGCTTTTGGACAACTTAACCCCCTAGTCGCTCTTGTGCTATAGGCATGACAATATCCAAAGACTTTTTTTGATAGTGTTGTGCTAGTGTCCCTAGGATTTGAGCCACTTTTTCAGGCTTGGAGCCAAGGTCATCACCCAAAATTAAACCATCTCTTCAAAATAGTAAAATAACATGGAAATGATAATACCAAAGAAAATACTTGTTTAATACCTTGACTGGACCCCTACTATCCATGACAGACATTTCGTCAAACATATCACGAGTATGCAAACTACAGGTGTAAAGAAAAACTCTGAGAATAGGGGTCTCATACTTAGTTGAGAATCACTAAGGACCAGTGATGCGTCAACATATCAACTTCCATTCCATCCATTGGGTCACAGATACAATGATCATTCAATTACAAGTAAAAACATGGTGAAAGCCATTCATCGTTGTTGTCAGAAAACAAATACATAAGGTCCAGCATAACAGAAACAAAAATATTCATAAAAGTACAAACATATAGACCACATATAATCCATCAAAATTCTCATATAAATATAATGAGAAATAACCTTTCATTAATCATGCAAAATCCAAATCTGGGATGGGACTTCCACGTTCAACCCAACCATAGAATGGCTAAGTCAAATCTCTCTTCAGTTATTCATCCACGTGCCATATTCCAAGCATGAATGTGGGATCTCATAGAACACGTCAATCAAAACCATCCAAGGGTTCTAGAGGCCATCCACCACAACCCATTAAATAGTGATTCCACGTCAGGATCAAACATCACAAAGCCATCATCAGATTGGTCTCCATCTAAGCCCTCGAGGACTCTAGAGCATTTTTCTAATCAAGGCTTCCAAGACTAGTAACTCAACCCACAGTTTATATAGGGCTTATAGATCGTTTTTCCAACCAGGGCTTCCAAGGCTAGTAACTCAAGCCACCAAAGGGTTCCATATCGTTTGTCCAACCAAGGCTTCGAGGACTAGCAACTCAACCTAATTTGTTACAGATATTCCAGAGTGTTTGTTTAACCAAGTCTTCTAGGACTAGTAACTCAATGCAAGGTAAGGAAGAATTAGAACCAACTAAAACAAAACAATGGAAATAAAGCTAGAGTCATCATAATTATCCAGCAAATGGCAACACCAGGCAATCCACTGTCAAACTTATCCATCCCTTGTGCCAATGATAGATCACAAGCAATAATCGACATGCATATGCCATGCATGCCAAAAATAGTTAAGGAAACATACATGTGACTCTCTACTTGCAAGAAAATATGATGTGGTTGTTGATCCTGATGCCCTCTTGCACTTTTTGTGCTTCCTTTTCCTTCTTGCTCCAAAATTACAAGTATGCCACACCCTCCAAGAGTGCTCCAAGAAAACTCTAAGTCTCCAAGAGTATGAGAGAGAGAGAACAATGGGAGAGCTCCAAAACTGAACAGAGAAAAGGTTACCAACTAATCCTCAGAAGCCTTTTTATGACTGAGGCCTCTATTTTCATCATTTTCCATCATTTTCCTTCATTTTCCTTCTCACATGCAACCTGCGACCTTTTACCTCATTTTTCTCCTAATTTCCATTATTTCCATAAATAAATGTGCCAAAAATTCCATTTTGCCTCTCCAAAGCCTTAGCCATTTCCTTTGCCAATTTCCTTATCCATTAAAAAATCACAAGTGATCCCCATCATTAGGATTTTTCCCAACATTTAGCTTGGAATAAGTGTCCCATCATCTGTGGTGATTATTTTTCCTTTATTTACTTTTATTACATGGAATTTTTGTTGTGACTATTACACCGTGCTTGAGGCGTAGCTAGGGGTTTTTCCTACAGTTAGAAGAAATTTTTGGGAGTATATTGGATTCCATTTTGTAAATATTCTTCTTTTACATCATATATGATCTAGGTGGATATTTAGAAACAATGGCATGGAAATCAGAGTAATCAGAAGGAATTCAACTCAGGATCAAAGCGAAGATCTCATCTTCCTGATTCCAACAGTGTGAATAGTACTTCAATCTGAGTCTGGAGGATGAAGTTATCGCAAAAAGAAGGATTCTTTGATCCTTTAGAAAATGAGGATTTTCCTTTGAAAATGGGTCTTAAGCCTTTAAGGCCAAATCACAATCAGAGGTCGCATAGAGGCGGACTTAAGCTTTAGGTAGTGGAACCTCCAATTGTCGATCTCTGATCACATTAGATCGGTGAATCAGAGGCAACTGGATCGAAGGTCTTACAAATATGTATATCGGTGGTGGCAGGTTGCGATTGGTGATTAATCAGATCAGTGATCACTATCAGAGCGATATGTGAGGGAACACCAATGTGATCGGCCAATGCTGATATTGGCAATCAGTGATCGACGGTCGGTCAGTCGTTCCTGATAACCAGGACAGGGACACCCCCCCGATAAGCTGATTTGTGACCTCAGTGTGGACCCGATACGGAATATGAGCTTGATTTGATGTTTTTGAAGTCCGATAAAGGGGTTTGGATCAGATTTTTAGTGTTTTTCGGGATATTGAGGTCTTATCACCTCAACGATAAAAATACCATTTTAAGAGGCAGTTTCACCCGTCGATCCTTCCATGACACCCACCCCCATTGTGTACCAAGAAGCCCCGATTTAAATTGGATCCTGTTCGAAAATGCATTATAAAACACAATCGACGGTAAGAGCAAAGGAGGAGGCATTTATGGTTGTAGCAGGTTTTTTCGCAGCAAGCCAAGAGCGCATATTGGTCTGTTTTAGACAATTTACATGACTCTAGCCACTTTCATTGCTATGGGACACTTTGGTATTGTTTACCTCTCCATCTTAGGCATCCATTTCACAGGCCATCTTGCAGATTGGAGGAATAAGCCTCTTTGTGGACAGTTTGATGAATGTACTGTTGTTCTTTCATGCCATTTAATAAGAAAGGCCTCCCCATTGTTGAGTTGGGCCTGGAGATGTAGTCTGAATTGGATGAACTCCGTTATCAAGCCTTGGTGTCTTATTTTGTGCCTTTTATGTGTTTACTTCTTCATATGTGCACATTTTTATGTTAAGCTGCAATTTTACATGTGATTCTTTTCTATACATGTATAAGTGAAAACATCCCAGATCAAGTGGTATCAAAGTAGGGCTTTTTAGATGTGAATTTCATGTTTGTATTCTAATAAGAGGCAGACTTCAAAGAGATGAAGGGTATTTTGAACCTTTCGATCCAAAGGCAGGGCATGCACCTCGGAGAAGAAACATGGTTGAAGACGAAGCTCATATTGAAGAGGAGCGTAATTTCAGAAATACTTTCTATTCAATGGCAGAGAATATCAGTCAGCTGGTTATAAGAATGGAAAAAGTAGAGGAGATAATTCTAAAAGGACAAGGTTTAGCACATGGGAATGTTGGAGAAGACCCCCCTCCTTCTCCTTTCGGGACTGAAGGTGCTTCTTCCTCTCATCGCCATAATCAGAGAAACCCAAAGGATGCATCTAAGAAACATTTTTTAAAATTAGATGTTAAATTTTATCTTCTTGTGTTTAATGGTGAAAGTAACGCAAAAAAGCTTAACAATTGGATCAGGTAGATTGAGGTTTACTATTGGATTCAACAAATTGTAGAGGATGAGGTGAAAATCCAGCTGGCCTCTCTACGGTTCGGCAACACAGCTCTCATTTGGTGGGAGAGAAAATTGCAGAGCAGTAAAAAGGTCTTTTTCTCATGGTTTGATTTTACTTCTGTATTAAAGGAACAATTTTATCCCTTAGGATACAAATAGAAAGCTTTTATGAATTGGCAATATTTAAGGCAAGGTAAAGGGCAGGATGTTCAGAGTTTTATAGAAGAATTTAGGAAGCAAGCACTAAATTTGGGTATTGCACTTGATACACCTGAAGTTGAAACTAAGTATATTGGCTCATTGCATAGTTATATTTGGCATTCATTATTGTTGTTTGAACCAACCACTATTGACGTAACTAGTGTGAAAGCAATTCATATTGATAATAGGGGCAAGAATGAAAGAGAGGACCAGTCCAGAAAGCCACCATTCAATCCTCCCAATGGAAAATCCAAAGCGAAATGGAAAGGGAAGGAGAAGAAAGCAGTAGTTGCCAAAGAGGGAGAGTGGCCTTATTGCAATCATTGCAAGAAAGAAGGCCATGATGATGATCAATGTTGGAAGTTGTTTGGTCAATTTAGTGTTGTCTAAATTGCTATCATAAATTTTCAACCCGGGGCTCGTAAGCTGATGAAGTGAAGTGTACAATATATACTTAAGTATCCTTTCCTAGTTATTTTTGTCGTTTTCAGTTTTATGTCTAACTTATCTTCCTAATGTGATGTGATGAAGTTATAAACAAGTGAGTGAATGTGTGTGTATGTGATGATTTCTAAATGCTTCTTGAATTTAAAAAAAAGAAACTTGAACAATGACTTGAAATGGAATTAAAGCATCAAATGAAAGTCAAGCATTAAACAAAAGACTAATGGCACTAGTCCAATACCTTTACTGCTGATAGAAATGAAAATGATATTTACATTAACTCTGCTGAAAGTAAAAACACTACTCTAGCAATCCAAAAATTAAGTGACAAATCACACTACTTAATTCTCCCTTAACATTCTGCCTTTAGCTGAATTGATCATGTGAAAAACAAGAGTTAGGAGTGAATTAGCAATATGAGTCTAAAACTAAATAAATCAAGCTGCAGTTAGATAATGTTTTGGTCCCATAAAAGTTAGTGAATTATGATAAATAGAACCATTAAGAGATTAACAACTTGACAAAACTTGATAAAGTAAACTAAGTAAAGAAACTAGCTAAGCAAGTAACTAGTGAAAATCAAAGCAAAAAGTCAGCAGTTGAGATAAGACAACTTCAGATGCCACTAGTGTTGGAAAGAAGTAAAAGCACACTGTCCCTCGCTCCTAATCAAAGCTGTAAAAACACACTGATCAGTCATGAAGATTGCAGAAATATAAAACAACATAATTCAAAATTGTACATTAATATACATGATTAAGTAAAGAAAAAGAAATGCAGGAAAGTAAATTCAAAGGCTACTGTACAATGGTTGTAGCAGACAGGGGCCCTCCATCAACTTCAACCAAGTAAAAGATCAGCTACGAAGATAGAAACGGAACTGTCTTCTTTGAATTAAATCAACTCATAATAAAACACAGTGGGAAGCGTAAAACGCTTTATAAAAAGGTCTTCAAAACAGAGTTTATAGCAGCAAAATATTAACTATTCCAGACTAACTATTCAGCGTACAGAAGCGCTTTATTTATAGCAAGAACATTAACTATCCTGTGCGTAAAATGAGCTAACTAACAGCTAGGAAAAGGACACGTTCAACAGCACCGTGCACGGATCTAGGGAACGATCATCATGGTTTAATAAATCTGGTGTTGGATCCTTGTCCCCTGCAGTCTTCGTGGCTAAAGGAGAAGCCAGCTGTGACTTACGTGCTCCAACCGAACACGCAAAACCGTGCGACCATTTGCAACCTTGTCGTTTGACCAGAGCTACCTCCGCGTTGACCAGGGGTGTAGACGTCCAGTTTGGCTGAGCTGATAGCACACGTACCATGTACACAGTCATACAAACTTGCCCATGTGGCTCTTTTCTCTGGAAGACACTTGGATCATATCAAACAAGAAAATGGCTGTGAAATCTGGGATCGGCTGTGGAATCAGAGATCGGCTGCGGAAACCTGTAACAGCTGCGGAATTGCAGTACTTTGAACCAAAAATCTAAACCAACAGTCAACCATTAGCACAATTAGCAAATCATGTTAAAAAGTCCTATAATGCAATGAATTGAACAAGTTGATGAAGGAAATGATGACAAAAGAAGGAAATCAGTAGGAAAAGGCTGTTGGGAGGATGGGTAAATGAGTGCAGGTTTGAGGCCCAACATACCCCCACTGTGAAGGTGTTGCATGTCCTCATGCAACCAAAACTTGTCATGATTTCTCAGTTTATATGCTCAGATGCCTCTGCCAAGCCATTCAACCTTCTCCTTTTTCTTCTCACTACCAAATTTACTCTTCTTGGTTTCATAACCAAACATTTAAACCTCAAGTTAATCAAGGCCCTGCTCAATTTCTTGCATTTCTTCTTCAACTTTCTATTCTTTTTCTGCCAAAGACCCAAGTGAAGCATTGTATTTTCATGGACCATTTTTTCCACTTTACTTTGTTCTTTCAATGCTTCATTCTCCTACTTAATGTGTCGGTTCAAGACTTCCAACTCAAATACCTCTTGTTTTAGAGATTTGACCTATTCATCATGAGGTACTATAGTGCTTGGACCGGCAACAGATTGTTCTAAAGTCTCCAAGTAATCATATGCTTTCTGCTGGTCAGGGTCTATGTCAGGTGTTTGTCTTGGTCTGAATTCAAATTCTTGAAAACTTCCTTTTCTCTCTTGCTGGAAGGGACTTTCCTCTCGTGGAGGACTTAGCTCAACATCTAACTGAACTGGAGTCTTTTCAGGTGTGTCCAAATCAACAAAGTGGGACTGTTTCCCTTTGGTCACACTCAGTTTTCCCTTCAACCTACTGCTTCTCCTCACTTCTACATTAGTGCTATTTTGCTGGGCACTATGTTTCTCTTTTTGTTTTCTCTTTGAGAAGGTAGTGGTTTGAAGTTGTACTAATCTGTCAGCTAGTGTTTGGGATTTTTCTTCAATTGAGGGCTCACGTGAAGGAAATGATTCTTGCAAAATGGCTTTCCCTTTATCCCCCTTTTGTCTTTTAATTTTGTCTCCCTTTTTTCTTTCTTCTCTGGAAGTTGCTTGAGCAGTCTTTTGAGCAGTTTCTACAGCAGTTTCCTGGTCAGTAATTTCTTTTCCTCCTCTCCTATTTCTTTTTGGTATCCTAGAAGAGCTACTAGAGGCTTCAGCTACCTCTTGAAAATGGTTTCTAATGCGAAACTTCTCCCATGTATCATTTTTAGTTTTCAACTGCTCCTCAATTAAAATCTTAATAAGCCCATGGTGATACAAGTGGGGTTCAATGTTTCCCACGTTTTTGAACAGTGGTACACATCTTCTTTAGACTAGCAAACAAGAAACAAGGTAGATTGATAGCTCGGTCATCCATAAAATGCATCATGAGTCTTGTATGGTATATATACATGACACCGAAACGGCCTTCACATGTTAAAAATTTTTGAACAAACAGCAGTAATGAAGTCCATTCCTCTTTAATGACACCTACAGGGATTCCCTTAGTGAAGATGGAGGTATCCATACCTGGATTCTTGAGCATTTTTCTCCACTCTTGATCTTCAACTGTTCTATTTTTGAACCAACGTTCTCCTTTTTGAGGCAAATCGGTTGCTGTGGCCAGGGTGCTCTCTGTTATGGTGAACTGCAAGTCACCTACCTCCACAATTTTTCCATCAAATGGCCGGGCAAATGCCTTTGTCACCTCCTTATGGTACCCATTAAATTTCTGAATGAACCTCAGCCATTCGGCTTTTTGCAATGCTTGTTTAACTGTGGGTAATCTTCTAAAAACTTCGAACCCTCCGGTTCTTCTCTTAATAATTTCCCCATTCTCGGTTCTCAGCTGTACTTAAAACTCTGGCAGTGGGATATGGACGCTTGAGGAGAATGCTCTACAGGAAAATAGGGGAATTACGGCTATACAGAGTAACCATAATGTAATAATCAGTGAGGTGCAGAACTTGATATCGGGGTTTTGAACAGTGAGGTGAGGAAAAACAGAGAGGGGTTTTTACAATGAAACGAGAATGGTGTATGAAAATGGGAATGGAACCAGTGGTATGAGGGTAGAGATTAATACAGCTATAATTTTTATGCATGCAGGTGGAACGGTCAAATCTATAAGCGTCGAGTGGCTGCATACACTTGGCTGTGGAAATGATCGTATGTAGAGCCGTAGTACACTGGTACACGTCACTGAGGTACGAATAATTAATGAAAGAGCAGCTCATATCAAGTTCAAATCAATAGGGATTAGGAAACCGTTAGGAGGGCGATGAGGTGGATTAGGCGTGATCGTGGACGAGGAGTGGGATAATCTTGTCAATCATTACATTAAGTGACTGCTACCACGATTTGAAAACTATGCAAAAATGATATTAAATTGTTGATTAGAAATTTTGGAACATACCTTTATATATTTGCATTTGATTCCTTTGTTGATTATGGTGGCTAACTTTTGATTGCTTTCTGGCCTTGTAGGTGCTATGTATCCTTGCTGCTCTTTTGATGATGATACCTCTAAAATTTTTTCTTTTGGACACAGAATTGCTTTGTTTGTAGGGACAGAGTGTATTGGCTGTGGAAACTCGGTATGAGCTGCGGAATCTGCAACAATACTTTTCTGCCTGCACAAAGATGATTAGAACAAACTTATCTGAATGGAATAGTCCTGCGAGGGACTTTATTGGTGGAAATGAGATGGAATGAATGAATTGAAAGATGAATAAAATGAAATGAGGTGAAATGGAATATGGAGTGAAGCGGAATGGAATGAAGATGGAATGATGGTGGAAAGAGAGATTTTTTTTTTTGGAAAATATAAAGTGTCAGGGGACCCTGATTTTCACCTTATATTTTCTGCATAAG